>JAUCNO010000626.1:1168154-1182457 GCA_032353835.1 Enteromius viviparus | reverse complement strand
GGAACTGTAATGCGGTCAAGAGAGCTGCCTGGAACTACGTTCGCTGTGCGTTTCCTTGAAAATAATTGCACACCTCAAAACGTTCGTCAGCCAATCAGATTCAAGCATTCAACGGCCCCGTAGTATAAAAAGAATTTAATCTAAATGTAATTTTTTATACGTCAAAGTTTTGTTGAAATGCATTTAAATTTTTGGCTGAACTAAACATTAAATGAGACACACTCACAGTTCTGCTGTATATTGAGGTATGTGGTCTGGGATCTTTGTGAGCTTCTGTCCAGAGCAGTCCACTGTGGTTCCTTCACAGCGACACTTCTCTGGGCATGCCAGATCAGCGAAACAATCCCCTCCAAGTTTTGATCGGTAGTCTTCCACACCTATACACATAACCACACACACACACACACACACACAAACAGCACACCATTACACACCACACAATCACAAATAAAGTGTGTATGAGAGAAATAAAGGACAGAAAGAGAGAAAGAAGGAGAGGAGTAACCCTGAAAACGTTGGGTGGAAAGGTAGAGTGGTAAAAGTAGAGGGTTACTGGGAAGGAGGACGTTAAAGGTTAATTGTGCTAGACCAGAGGAAACTCAGTTATCACCATGGCAATTATGGTTTTATCAACACAAAAAGCCATGCTGACTTATTAGCCATGACTTTGAAATGTTGTTTACACACACACAGAGACACACGCACACACTTATAAGTGGGAAAAGACGATGCACATATTCTTAACTGCACATTTACACACACATACAAAGGTTGTCTCTTGTTGCTTGCCATGCTGTAGATGCTGCAAGACCTTCCATGGTGCTTGACAGAACCATGTATTAGTCCGAGTCTGCAACCACATGGTTAGATCAAGCACAAAGGAAAACCCCGCTGAATTTCCTCCACAAGACACAGAGAGAGAAAGAGAGAAAGAGAAACCAAGGATTGAGAGCTAAAGAATGAGACAGTAATTTGTTTAACTAGAAGGAATAATGGAGAGCGGGACAGAGAGATGGGGGGGGAAAAAGAGAAGAGAGAAACAGAAGAGTGTGGCAGGAATATTGCAGCTGTACAGTAAATAAACATGAACCAGCAGTTACATGTATATGCACAGTCAGACACACAAGTACACGTTTAATCACACTTCATAAACCTCTGAGCACATTTTCACATATAGTTGGGTTCCTGGTCTGTGATTGGTTGGGGTTGAGGGGGGAAGGGCTTGTTGGGTGACGTCTTACTGGTCTAGTGTTAGTTACTTACACTTATTGATATGATGAATCCCTGAGTGTGTGTGCGAGAAAGGAAGAGAGAGAATATGTAATACAACTCAAACAGTCAAGCCCTAATCCTGAGAACACTGGAAAACCTGTGTCTGAGATCCATACCACTGTGTGCTTTTTGTGAGCATGCACACAGCAAGAGTGACACTGATCAGGCTGGTGACGGTTCAACAACAAATTAACATCATACTGAAGCGCCATTGTGTGCTTCCTCATCAAGCAACTTAATGTAAAAAAAAAAAACATGGTCTGTATTTGTACTTTAGTTTTTAAGCACATACCCAGTTCTTATAACTATATACTGTAGTATTCATATTGTATGGTTTTGAAAATGCCTAATAATAATAATTTACAAAAAAAAACAACCTCTATTTGGTTTTAAAACACATGTCCAGTCCTTATCACCTTATCAATTATCCGTATGTTTTATGATTTTGAAAAAGCCTAATAACAATTTTATAATCACTTTTATTTTGTTTTGATGAAATTTGATATATATACTGTATATTTATATACAGTATACTGTACTACCATTAAAATGGGTCCAGTAAGGGAGAGTGATAGAAAGTAAGTAAATAAATAAATATATTCAGTTTTTATTCAGTAAGAATGCACTAAATTGATCAAATGACATTTACATAATTATAAACAAAATACGCAGGAGGGGTTCAGAGGGTCGGCTTGTCCGTTTTATTATGAAGAAAATTTTTGGGACAACTGTATGTGACCCTATATATGAAAAAAAAAAAAAAAAAAAAGATTTTTATCCAAACAAAGAAAAATATATATAATAAAAATTCATGTGACACTGTGTAATAACTGCTTTCCCAGCACAGGAATAAATCTAATTTTACCCTAATTTTAAAATAGAAAACAGTAATTTTATATAACAACTATAATAATATTTCCAAATATTACTGTTTATTGTATGTTTGCTTAAAAAATTGCTTTGGTGAGTGTAAGGACCACTTTCAAAAAATAAAAATAATAATAAGAAGAAGAATACAAGATGAATGCTAAATTACCTACGTTTACACAAATCATTTTTAACCTACAGTTTTTATAATATACTTTTCTAATGAATATATTTTTTTAATTAATAAAGACAGGTTCATAAAAGAAAAGGTATTCAAGTAGTTGTATTCCTGAACTGGATTTATAATGTACAGTATTTTAAAATAAATTAGGTATTTTAAAATAAACTTTATTTGTTGCCGATAGGAAATTTGTCTCGGGCAGAGTGTTACTGCTCTGAACAACAATCCATACATTAATAATAGATAAAAACAAATTAAGTAAAACAATTAGGAAAATATATTAAAAAACAAAATGCAGTAAAACACATAGGTGCTATAGGTGTTACTCTTATTAGGATTCAGTAGTTCGGTAGCTTCAGTCTACTTGTTTTTCACATTCTCAGTCTCTTTCCCAAAAGCGGCTGGTATTCACTAAAAAGAGAACGTTCGGATTCGGTGCTGATACTTATTGCCCTTCTTATTGCTGCCTGTTTATATCAAATCTGTTTTTCATAGCTTAAATGATTAGATTCTGATTAGATTCTGAGTATTGTGATTGACCCACATGCTACACAAGAAAACTGCACCATTATGCTTTGCTCTTCTATGCAAATAAAGCAAAGATTTATCTGCATAATAATGTGCATGTCATTTGCGTGCATTAGTCCAAAGGCTTTTGTGCAGTTAAGTACACACAGAGACAAAATCTTAAGTAGCTGAACATACCTGGTATAAAATATTGCTCTTTAGCTAAACAAAGAGAGATACACAGAGAACTGAGAGGAAAGCAGTGTGTATGCCGATCAATAAATGAATATGAATATTGATCAGAGAATCCTGCTCATTTATAACTCCACAGTGATCAATACTCAACTGACAGACAGTAAACTAATAATACCCCCCCTCCACACACACACACATACACACATTTGCATTCTGATTTATAATCTGCTTAGACAGGAGAAGATAACTCATGCTGAGACCCTCAGAACTGTGTATACGTCGGTGTAAGTGAAAGCTGACTAAGATGTTTACATCCCTGTACACCCGCATGCACACATACACATTCTCACTGATGCTGAAGAGCATGGCCAGGAACAGACAGGAAGAGGTACATGTAGGGTCAACACTTAGCATCTGTAAGCAAGTCCGGCAAAGTACTCAAAATTACGGATATAGTGAGCTACAGATTTTCATGGCTGTATGTACCTGAACAGCGGAACTTTTTGCTCTTGATCTGGCCGATGCGTTTGTTAGCAAGCCGACGGGGACTGGTACATCGAGCTCCGCTGGTCTCAATCGGGTTGTCTTGCAAGTAGTCAGCTAGCCACTTCAAATGGCAGTCACACATGAAGGGGTTCTGGGCCAAATGACTGATAAAAATAATATATTCAACAAAATTATGAATAAATAAGGTTATATTTTTGTAAAAAAAACTAATATGTTTTACTCTCAACTTACTGAACAACCTAAAATACAACTGCATGCTATTGATCATTGATCATTTGATCAATCCCTCAAATATGATGATACAGGGTAGTCCCTTTCAAAATTATATGCTTACATATTAACATATTAGTAAAAATTATATTTTAAAGAGATGACACGCTTTGAAATTAGTTATTATACTAAAGTCAAAGATGCGGTAACAAATGCTACTTTGTGTAACTCACAGTGTTTGGATGGCTCGGAGAGAAGAGAAGGTTCCCTTTGCGATGGTTTGGAGTTTGTTGTCATAAAGTGACAGAAGATTTAGATTCTGCAGGTCTTGAAACGAATCTACGCGCAAACAATTGATCTTGTTCGCATTTAGCAACCTGTTGGGATAAACATTTGCATGTGACATTTTACTCAAATCTCCCAGGCAAACAGGAAAATCTATACATGAGTAGTTAATTGAGAAAATATAAATGCCATATGCAAATAGATTAACATTTCTAGACAAACATATGAGCAAGACTTCCCTGCGGTCTTCAGACTCATTTACAGTGCCTTATAGAAGAACAACGTTGTGAATAAACAGAGGCTTTATTTTACAAATCTGCTTTCGTATAAACAGGATTTATATGTTCCGCATCTCCTGCAAAGCAATAAAACTGTGTGCGCGATGTGAGTTATTGGTATATTTTGTGAGGATACACAAATGTGTTTCACACAAGAGTGAGGGATACAATCTTTCTGTATTCACTCTCAACACGGTCTGAGCACATGTGAGGTTGTAATGTTATGTAGTAGTTCCAAATGCTTACGGTCTTGTTAAAACCCTATAAATACTTGGATTAACAAGTATTTCCTAAACATGCTCCTTGCATTCAAACACACACACACACACACATACAGTGGATGTATGTGGTATCTGTGTGCATTTATGTCCAGTTGTGCTGTCTGTCATCAGGGAAATGTGTCCTATCCTCAAAGGGTTAACACACACACATTTCTCACACATAATGATGTAAGCATCTTTTGTTTTTACACTGAGCTAGGGATGTCAAAAGTACCCGTACCAAATCTTGCAGTACTAATTGGATATAAATAATTCTTGTCTTGGTAGGATTTGGTATTTATGTAAATACTTATGGTTAGATATAAGATTTGTCTGAAAATATTAAACTACATATACAGCCTAATGTGCTTGTCTCTGTCAAGTATGCCATTAACATTCATTTAAATGGCAATATTGACAATAAAATGAGAAAAATAACTGCTCTTGCAATGCTGACTTATTAAGAAATAGAGCTTCACAGTACGATTAATAACATATTCATTGTTGCTGTGGTTTTTTTGTTGATATTGAGAATTACTGGCATTGGTATCAACTACTAAAATGTTGGTACCTTGAGTTAATGAAATTTCCCTCCGCATAACCATTGGGAATGATGAGATTTTAATTGAGTCATTATTTAGTATGTTTATTAAACCATTTTCCAATGGCTGGTCTTCCTACTTGGCAAAACCTTTCACCCACACTCGGTGAGAAATAAACACCCTTCTTTCATGGTATTTTCAGGCATAAATTCATAGAATGTGCATTACTCACAGTAGCTGCAATGAGAATAGTCCATCAAAAAGGCCTTTGGGAAGTTCAGTGATTTTATTCCCATATAAAACCCTGAAAGGCAGAAACACAAGGGAACATTAAATAAAAGCAAAGATTAAAGATGTTCATTACCCACCCACACACACAACCATTCATCAGAAAGGGTTCCTCAAACAGAGCACAAGATGCACCACCACAGATCATCCCTGTGCAATCAGTGACGAATCATATTTAAACACAAATTAAATCATATAGACTAAGATTCATGAGGTAAAATCATGAAAAACATATGTGCAATAATCTTCTCATGATGAATATAGCATATCAATTACGTCTCATATTCATTACTTTATCTTAATGGTCTGTAACCCTATGCAAGCTGATGTTGTCATAAAAATGGGTGATGAATATTGGCAAAATCAGGACTAATCTGAAACAGGATAAAACAGTTCTTGGCATTTTTATTTTAAAATGAATAATGGCGTTGCGGCTTTGGCTATATGCTGAAATTCTACATATGTGCAGCCCACACAGAAACATTACAGAAAGCTTTAAAATGCGGAACGTCTGTCTTTCACGTCGTACTTTGTATGTTTATACATACACCATTTTGACTAATTAGAATACTCTTTAAGCTACTTATCAGTTTGTAGTACACAATTTCCCTCGAAAATCATCATTTAGAAAAAAAGCCTGCATTTGAAGTATTTCATTACTGTGATGTCATATCAGGACTTGCATGTGTGTGTTCGCTTATGTTTCACATTGGATCACTCTTCTGGCTTGAAAATGTATTTTTTCAGGAGGAGAGATTTTAATGGCTGGCTGGTGTTCCTAAGAGGCTGGTCCGAAGGGAACGAGAGAGAGGGGGAGAACTGTTCCGCCCACTAGGTTCTGGCTCATTGGAACCCGGTCAGTAAAGTAGACCAAAGAAAATACAGAGACCAAGCAAGAAAGACATATACATCCCATCTCCCTAAAACACGCACTAAAAATGCCAGGCCAAAACAAATAGTTTATAGTATTTGAGCAAGAGCTTATGTTAGTATGTTTCATAATCTAAGGGGTTTAGCCATATACAGCATAAATTTGTCATTTGCATTGAAATCACCATGCTTACTTGCAACGTATTAATTTATTTCTTTATTTATACAACATATTTAAAGATAGAACAATTACTGGATGTCCCCTTAATGTGACGAAGAAAATGTCCTGTATGTTTGAATGGTGGTTTCGTTGAGTCAGACTCTACAGGGGTTTATCTGCTCTGTTCTCTAAAAGCTTGAATGAGTCAGATCATCAAAAATTGAAAGAATGATGGAAGCTTAATATAACTCCTACATTCTCTTCTCACGCACACACACACACACAAATATACATAAATATATATACTTACAGAGAATTCAAAGATCGAAGACCTTGAAAGGAGTCTGAAGCCAATTCAGTTATTTGATTATTACTCAAATCTCTTAAAAAAAAGAAGAAAATTGGAGAAAGATTAGAAATATGAGAGTTCGTGTGTGATTATGTATGTATGTGCGCTCACACACACACACTCACATTCTCCGCAGCCGTTTGTAAGGTGAGAATGCTCCTGCCGGGATAATCTTGATGGAGTTCTGCTCCAATCGGCTGTGAACAGAGAGAATAAACCAGATCAACGGAGGGAACGTGGCAGAGGAAATAATCCAGGTGAGGCTAACTGGAAAATCACGAGCACTGACAGCAGTATTGAAGAGTTATTGGAAAAGTATGATGGGAGATGGGCGATTACTGATTTAGAATGCATCTTGGACATTAATTCTAGATTTAGAGTCTGTTTTTGTAATACAGAAATTTTATACAATAAGAGGGGTACCAAGACAAAAAGGCGGGAAATCAATGTGACAGGCAGAAATGTAAGATTAATGTCAATATCTCTGGGATGACTTTAATCACAGCGCAGCAGCTGCGTCTGTTTGCTGTAGTCCCAGTCTGAGGCAGTGCCCAAGTCTGGACGAGTGTGTGTTTGTGTGATTTGGTCAGACTAAGAACAAATACAACTCTGTGTTCCACTAAAAACTGCAATATGAACACACTGACATTTCAACATTGCCTTAAAAGTGCACTCAGGTTTTTTTTGGTTTTGGCATTAAAACATTTGTCGCTTAGGATTTAAATGGTAACATTTTATTTTATTGTCTCTTAACTAGTTGCATGCATATTATTAGTATTATTGCATGCAAATATTAATGCCTTATTCTACATTGCCTTATTCTACATCCTTAATCCTACCCAATACCTAAACTTAACAGCTACCTTATTAACTAGTAACAAGCAGAAAATTTATTGCAGGAAAAATCATAGTTAACAGGGGAAAAGTGTTCCCTATTCTGAAGCGAAACCAATTTAACATACACAAAGTGGGTCACCTAATGGGGCCATCTTAGTAACCTCCCTCTTATCAGACACTTTTGGTTCAGCAATAATTAAACAATGGAGCCAGTTACCCTCTCAGAATAAAATGTAAAAAATTAAAAAAATATTAATAATAAAGAGATACTAATTACTAATCACTAATGGCATATTATAGTTCTAATTTTTGATGTTATTTTTTTATAATTCTGACTTTTTGCAAATGCGACTTTGTTTCTTATTTTGACTTTCTATCACACAATGTTATTGTCACAATTGCAAATGTTACTTTGTCTTATTTCAAACTTTTTCTCATCTGTTTTATTTTTTTTACTGTTTTGTTATTTCAATATCAGGTTTCCATTTACAGACTAAGTGTTGTATTCCTACTATTATTCCTACTACCTTTCAACAAATGCACACCTGAAACCTGAAAAGAATGTATTTTAACTGTAACTGTACAGTACATGCAAGCTAATTTAATTTTTGCATTTAAACAAAAATGTGATAAACGGCTGATGTCGTATTAGTGCAATAAAAGAAAAATCATCATTTTTCTACCTGCCAATTCAAGTAATAAGATCATAAATATATTATTCATTCAGTACTCCAGCATTCAAAATATAGCAATGCTTATTTATAAGGGCTCGCCTTCTTGCTGTCTCTCTCTAGATATCTGTTCTTCTCTTTGACAGTAAATATGTCATAAATCAGATAAGCTCTCCAAAGTTGACAGAGCATGAAAATCGGCTCCCGCATAGGTGGACGGACACACACATACACACACATTTCATTCAGCCGGAGCCAAATGAGATAATCTGGCTCATCTGCCAAAGCCCTGCATGTGGCTTTCAGAGGAAGAAAAACGAAGGGATGACAGACAGAGAAAGAAGGAAAGAAAAAAGATAGACAGTGACCCTGGCAGTGAGAGGCACAACAGTTTAAAAAAGATGTGGTGTCTCAATCCAGGCCCCGTTGGCAGAGCGCTGGCCCACAGAAGAGATGCCATTGATAAAATAAATCCATTTCCACACCGCATTAATGCGCATGACTTCAGCATGGCCTCCGTAGTTAAAATACTTGATACAGATACAACCCTGACTGTGTGTATGTGTGTTTATGGAATGTGGAGGCTACATCTGTCAAAAAAAGAGGCGGACATTAGACTGGTGCCAAACAAATCCATTACACTCAACCGAATACAGGACATACTGTATAGTCTTGTTGGTGACAGCTCTGACCCAACAATCGTTTTTGGGATATAATGTAATATAATTAGTGATTTTGATTAATTGCATCCAAAATAAATGTTTTTCGTTCACATAATGTATGTATGTGTTCTGTTTATATTTAAATAAATACACACATACAGTATCTATTGTGAAAATATGTACATGTATTAGATGTCTATATTTATATTTATAATTTATACTATAAATAAATATTTAATATCTATTTTTTTTGTTTTATATATATATGCATGTGTGTATATTTATATATACTTAATATACACAGTGCACATACATATATTATGTAAACAAATTGTTTTATTCTGGATGCAATTAATCATGATTAATAATTTGACAGCACTAAATATAATAGAATAGAATAAAACAACAGTCATTTTACTATACTGTGTTGTGAAAATATTATTATTAATTATAATTATTATTTTATCAGTATGATACCTTATAGATAGTAATGTTTTTTTTCCTTTGTATATAATATAATATAATATAATATAATATAATATAACCCTATTTATGATTATGGTCCCCCTTTATATTAAGTGTCCCTAATACCTGTGTTCTTCCATAGTAACTACAGTAGATGTGTATGTAGTATGTGACCACAGTGTAAGTACACACCAGTACATAGTATCTACAGCTACATGTATAATACAGTATTTCTGTAACTTCTCACATGTAACAAACCTTAGAATAGTATCTGTAAGTACAAACGTGTAACAGGACAAACGCCACTTTGTGGTAAATAAAGTGTTACACTTTATATTAAATAGACAATTGCTTTGGATTTATCATGTAATTACTCTGATGTTACACAGCAGCGGACAGTAAATTAGGCTTTACATATAAATTGTGGTTGGTGTCCAGAATGCTACACTTCATATTAAGTGGGCAGTTCCTGAGGAGTTACCATGTAGGCTATATACACTGGTATTACAGAGATGCACCATCTCCACCCACTTCACATATCCCTAAACCTACCCAACTACCCCTGATCACCCACTGTTCCAGTTACTCTTATACATACTGCTGTTACTAAATGTAGCTATGAAATTCCTGTTACATGACTACTTAGGACATTAGTAACAACACTTTTTTCACTTCACTGTTACACATTTGTACTCTCACACACACCATTCTGAGGGGTGTTACATGTGTGTAGTTACAGTAATATTACAGCTGAAGATACTATGTACAGGTGTGTACTTACACTGTGGTTACATACTACATACTACTACATCTATTTACTATGCAAGTACACAAGTATCAGGGACACAATATAAAGTGGGACCGAAAAAGCTAGCTGGGTCATTAAAGTGACCTTCACCTCCTGAAGGTCTAAGAGCTGGAGGGAGAATTTCAATGGCTCTTTGTCTTTAAGCATGGTAACTTGCATATGCACCAAAAGATTCTTAGAACACTAATGTGTTGCCTAGTTATCAAAATATAATATATTATCTTAATTAGATCATCTGAAAACGAGTACAAGTCATAACATTCCGGATAGCTGGCCAATCAGAACACACCTCACTTTTCAGAACGATGAGCTTTGTAAAAATAATACATTGGAGGAAATATTGAATAATTTTTGTGTTTAGATTCATATAAAATTCAGTTCCACTGAATCTGTTTTGTGATTTTTATACATAACTGCTCAACCATAAACATGAATATGATGTAGCATCACATTTATGATGACTCAGTCACTCATGCTACATAATCGCACTGAATTAGTTATGTTTATTTATTTAGATTTATTTATTTTTTTGCAACAAAGATATAAACAAAAATAATACGTTTTACAGCAAAACTACAGTTTATTATTACAATTGTGAACACTAATTCTAATTTCTGACTAAAAACAAGACCAGGAATCAAATAACTTTGACCAGATTTAAACAGGTTTAAAATTTAAACATTATGCTCTGAGGAATTAATATCAATTTAATATTTTAGAATAGACAGAACAAATAGATTTTAAATAGTCAAAATACATAGAATTTAGAATTTAATCACTTTATACATTTATAACACAATTTTAGAATATTTCCATGATTTCTTCACATTTCTGTGATGTTTCCATGACCGTGAAAACCATGCTACAATTCAATTTATTTAATTTTCACAAAAATACTTTATAGTCTAGTATTTCTCTCTCACATAATGACGTTACTTTTATGCAAACAGAGTGATGCAAGAAGATAAGCACTGATGTTAATTCCTGGTAAATTTATTAGCATCAAGTTGTTAAGAAAGATTATAGAGAATAGATGATTCTGGTAATTCTCCAGCCCTCGTCAGCGTCCTGGGATTGAAAGTTTCTCCAGACATTTATTTAATCTGAGAATACGTCACATCACTGGATTCTGCATCTGAAAATGTGGGAAAGAGCTAAAAATGTTAAAATGCAAATTTACATTTTTTTCATATTGAACTTTATATTCTCAACAATGCTTGCAGATGCAGTTTTCACTGTCTCTTTGTGAATTGTGATGTTTTTACTCTGATACTCACTCTGATGGGTCACTGAGCTCAGTTTTGAGAAAACAGCATCAGAACTTTCACCGGTTCTTCCTAAAAGATGAAGAGTTCATATCACTAGTGTTTACTGTGTGTCTAATATTCATCTTACATTCATAAAATCTCTTCAGCTTCTACAGAGACGATACAATTATTTATTTCAAAACAACTGTTTAAACATAATAACTCACAATGTATTGGTCCTTTATGGATCAGTCAAATCCCCTGCAACCCACTATTAGATTTTCTAGATAACTACCTTATTAAATGTTCAACATGACATAATTACCTTCTGAAACATCATTATTTACCTGTACTTATGTCTTTATTAATTGTTGCATCAATAGAGTCATAAATATGAGCAGTTCCTGTAATAAATTAATGCATCTTATGAATTTAAACCCACTGAAAAATAGGGTATTCATGCTGACACTGACTTAAAGCTAAACTCAGCAAAATATGTAATGTGCTGTAAACATTTTAAAAGAAAACTGAAATATTGTGTGCATTCAACCCGGTATCACGCCAAGAAGTGACATTATCACGTTTGTCCACTTTGAAAAAGGTGTAGTGGTCACGGTTTAGCCTCCTCAGACGTGAAACTTAAAAGTTTTGTGATAACATGTTTCATCGAAAATTCTGTGATGGGCTCACGTAACAGATTACAATGTAAGTCAGTGACAGGCATCAGCTGTGATCCACTCACGGATAACTGAATTCATTTGATATAAAATGTATTCTTCATTGTAGCACCTAGCCCCATCTTTACCCTAAACCTACCCACTTCTGAACAATATAAAACACACACAGACAATATAAGCGCAGTCACAGGTATTCATTGCAAAAACTGACCACAAGCAGTAAAAAAAAAAACATTACCAACAAGCTGTGTTGCATTTCAAGTTGTTCTAAAGCCATACGATGTCTTTATGCAAAGAATACAATCGTTTTGATCGCTGAAATTAACCGGAAAGCAAGCGTATTCACAGGAACAAGCGTAAAAAGCGTTCAATAATGCTTGCGTTACAACCCACTCTTAGCCGAAATTTTAATTGTTCAAAAATCAGCAAGACACCACATTAATGTAGCCTATAAACAATGCCGCAAGTCAGCTCTATTATCTGTTCGTCAGTTATTATCCATGTGTGGCGTCCAAGTTTGTAAATGAATACTAAAGGACAGCTTCTAATATATATGTGTGGAGCGATTTATTTAATTGATCGCTGGGGCAGGTTTTACAGAAGTGTCGCGGGGCTACTGGCCCAACAGTGGAAATTATTTCAGCCTCTGTGTCCCAGGTCTGAGGCTAATAGCTCCGCCCAGCTCGCACTGGACAGTGGTCCTTCTATCAAAACAGCTCATACTGTTTCAGCTATTAAAATAGTTCAGATTTTTGTGTAATGGCAAAATAAATTTTTTTCGTTTCGTTTTTTTTATTAAGGTAATTTGGAAAAATGCTTGGAGCTGTTAAGGCTCTACTTTTATTTGTGTGTCCACGCAAAAAAAAATACAAAATCACAAAAACAATAAAGACATGAATTAAAAAAGCTTTAAATGACCACTTAACGAAAACAAAACCTTTTTAATTATAATATTAATCCAGGAGATGACAGAGGAGATGGCGAGTCAGGAAATGTATCTTTGTGGCATGGACTCAGAAAACACTAAATAATTTAAATATCTTCCTACTTTTTTCCACGGACATATTCCTGGAAATTATACTATTGCTGATGCTGTGACAAGCTTTGGTCTATGTTTGAATGCAGCTGCGCTGACGGCACAGATGAGTCGCGGCGGACGGAGAGATGGTGATCAATCCTTTTACCTCGGAAGAATTACAATATTAATCCTTTTTAATAAATAATGTGGGTATGTGTATCTGCTGGTTTATCTTGTGTTTTAGTAACGGATGGTAGGTTTAGGGGCAGGTGCTGGGTTGCGTGCTCATAAATGTATTAATAAAGTCATATAAATACAACTGTTGTGACCGTTTACAGTGAAAAATCACACCCCAATACAATAATGGCAATATCATTATTGTGCGTGCGTGGATCACAGCTGATGCCTGTCCCTGACGTTTAAGTTTCACGTCCGAGGAGGATAAACCGTGACAGCTACACGTTTTTCAAAGTGGACCAATGTGATAATGTCATGTCTTGGTGTGATACTGGGTTGGTGCATTATATGAAAATATATTTAATTGAAATATAAAATGTCAGTTACATCAACATCATATTACACATTAGAAAAGTTAGAAGTGATTTCTAAGTATCTTTAATCTCGGTTTGTAAAGATTTATTGTTATAATTATTTGTGTTTAATGGAAAAATACTGACCAGAGACGAGTGTTTTATTTCCCGCTTCTCTCTGGTTCTGCTCTGATGTCTGACTGACACTAGACGGAGATCCTTTACCTGAACAAACATAACATCTTCATTAAAATAGTTTGAGAAGATAAGAGGGTCAAAAAATGTAACTCCTGTATTCATACATAATTAACAAAATAGGAACAGAATAAGCAAATGTGTTTTTGAATTTTAATTCTACAGATGATGTACCTTTGTTGATTCTGTAGCACAACAGCAGCACCAAGAAGACAATGATCAATAATATCACAGTCAGTCCAGCAGTTACTCCAACTACCACAGGATTGAGACCATCAGGTCCTGATCTTCTGGATGAGGCTAAGAAGAATACATTTTACAGTCATATTAATGCTGTATAATATGCAGAAGTATTTCAATAGTGTTGATAGTTCCTCTCTCACCTGTGACTGAGATCCAGCTCTTGGGTGACTCTCCTCTCT
>JAUCNO010000626.1:1132778-1168054 GCA_032353835.1 Enteromius viviparus | reverse complement strand
CCATTCTGAGGGTTGTTACATGTGTGTAGTTACAGAAATATTACAGCTGTAGATACTATGTAGCAATGTGTACTTACTGTACACTGTGGTTACATACTAGATACACAATCTAGTTACTATTAAAGTACACAGGAATAAGGGACACTTAAAATAAAGTGGGACCATTATGGTCATATTATGTATTTTAAAGGTACAATTTAATTAATAAATTGTGATTATATTTATTACAATCTACGAGAAATAGATTTACATAGAAATAGATAAACATGTAGATAAACATGGGAATGTGTGTGAACCTGCTTATCCACATTTTAGTGACCAATTTGTACCCAGAAAATAGCTGTTTGGTAAAACTTTATTTTATGGCTACACCTATTAGTTGCTTATTAGCATGCATATTACTAGAATATAAGCCATTTATTAGTGTTAATTAATCACATATTAGGACCCCCTGCTCTGCACATTTTGCATGCCTGCCTTATTTAAACCCACCTGAATGAGATTATCACATCATTAGTTTAAGCATCTCTCTCCTAATGAGCTGATCATTTTATTCAAATTAAGAAAGGAAAATTAAGGAACATTGATAGTTAATAATTCACAAGTGTTACCTACTCTAAAGTGTTACCGGATAAAAAAAAAAAAAGTGTGACTCCTCACTCACATTTCAGTGATAGTTTCCGGCAGGTTGGTGGGTATTTCAGTCAGTCCTTTCCCCCGGCAGTCCACTATGTTATTACTGCAAGTGCACAGCTCAGGACACTGTAGCACACTACAGGATGAGTGTGACTGGGGTCCTAAAACACACATACAGAGAGATGACAGGGATACAGGGGGATAGTAATACCATAGTAAGGTTGAGTTTGAAGGATTAATTAAATTAAAAGGAACAACAACAAAAAAAACTTTCTCAAACAAAAAATGTTGGACTGCATATTAAAACTAAATGCAATTTGAAGTAAAGAAACTTTTTTGCCCATGTTATTTCAGCACAGACAACTTGCCTTCACTGAAGTCTTGAAAGCGTGAGCAAAGAAAGAGAACAGCCAAAAAAATTGACAGAATATGAAAGCTTTGACAACACAAAACAGCAAATTCATGTATTTATTCTCACAAGCTCTTATCTTCTGTCAATAAACCTTAAAAATTAAACACACACAAACTTACCTGTACACATAAACTCTTTCTTCTGAACCTCAGCAATGTTGTGGCCCCTTAGAGAGGACGGAGCCATACACTGTGTGTAGAGGCCAAGGCGGGGCCTCTGTCTCAGCCAATCAGAGAGCCAGGCCACATGGCAATCACACAGCAGATTATTTGAGTGCAGACGACTAGAGAGATGGAGAGTAAAAGAGAAAGAGACATTTGAATATCTGATATACAGTTTCGACTAAAACCTGTGTCCCTGTGTATGTTAATATTATTAACTTTGCATCAAACTATTTCTTTCTCATTAACATAGTATACATTTTAATATCTTGTTAATTACTGTACTTATAAAGCCCTGAATGGCTTATCCTAGAATATCAAAATCTGCGGGTGAGTAATAATTTTAGTTTTAGTATTTTTTATAGACTATTATAATAAATATTAATATTTTGAACAATCTTTATTTTTGTATTTTCAGTTTTGATTTTAATTTGAAGTCATTTTGTTATACGCTTTTGTGCGCTTTTTAAAATTCTATATTATATATTATATTATATCATAATTTATTTCAGCTTTATATTAGTAAAAAATATTTTGAATACCTTTATCTTTAGTTACAACAATACCGTATATATGGTAACCACTGTATACGTCTTTCCATCATCTATTGTTGAAGTTTAGCTAACAAGGACCAGAATACCAATATAGCAATTACCTACTTCAGCTCATCACGTAAATGGGATTAAATCATGATCACACACAAAGGACTCCAATCTACAAAATGTATGCTAATGAAACATACATATTAATGTGGTTATTACATCCTATTACCTCATAATCACACTTATTAAGGGCCAGCATGATAAGTGCTGGATAACATGCCGATGACAGTCTGAATAACTGGTTTAATGCCTGTGTGTGTGTGTGTGTGTGTGTGTGAGATACTCACAATGTCCTAAGCTTGGGCATGTGGTTAAAACTGGCGACTGACAAACGAGAGATATTGTTGTTGTTCAGTGTGCTGTGAAACAAAGAAAGAAAAATGATCAGTTCATAAAACATTTTAGAACAATAATAAGGAACATTTCACTACCACAGCTGCCCCTGGTTCCCATATATTTCGTTTGTATTAAAAATATTATCTTAGACATTCTGCTAAATAACACCTTTTGTGTCCTGTATGAAAAAATGCTTTGATATAATGCTTGACAATCAGTAAATTAGAACAGAATTTGGGGGGAATAATCCTTTAAATGTTTTCCTATTACACTAGTTCATTCATAAACTTATATACTTGCTTTTTTCAGTATATCAATATGCCTTCATGCATGTATGTGCAGGGAACCTCTTTATAGATCTGCATCTGATATTAATACAGCTCATAAACTCTTTCCTATCCATTTGTCAAAAAGCATCAAAACAGTTCTAGTAAAATAATCTGACACAATCCTATTTATCTGTCTTGATTCCATCCTCTAACAGGATTATTTCACTAATCCAACTTTAAAAAGCAGATATGAATTTTATACAATCATTCAACACACAACAGGCATGATCTGACAGCCAAACACAGAGAAATCTACAGTATACAGTTTAACATGAATGTACAGTTTTCTAATCTCAATTTCAATCTAAAAATCAACGTTCTGGAGCAGTCCCAAAACGTGTGTGGCCCAGCTCTGACCAAAGTAAATTAGACCATGATATCTAAAAAGATCTCTGCAGCAGCTTTAACTCAACAGAACACAACCACACAAGTTCACACACAGAGATGCAGTGCACTTACAGTACTTCTAGGTCCCGCAGAGCTCTGAATGCTCCGTCTTCAATGCAGGAAATCTGATTATAGTCCAGCTGCCTGAGAGAGAAAAATACAGAGAAAATGTTTGAAGATGATGAAGTTGGTTCTTCTACTTGTTGTTCAATGATTATGGTAGCAGAGTAATACATTCTCATAAATACTTCTGATCCTTACTAAAAAAACACACACACATACATCCTTCTCTCTCTGTCTCTCAACCTGTTTTTTTTCTCACTCATTTTGTTGTCAGTCTTTCTTCCCTCATCACTGTTCTTCACTTTCGAGCCTTTCTTCTGACTCTGTCTGCTCTGCTCTCCTCCACTATTGTCAACCTGCACTGCCCACTCCTCCTATATGTGTGTATGTGTGTGTGTGTGATGGCCAGTTTGCCTGGGCATCTCATTAAAGCACACAATCATTAATTCAAAGCTCGCTTTCTCTCTCTATTTCACACAAAGATACAGAAGACTCACAGATTTTTTATCTCAGTAGCTCCTCTGAATGCTTTTCTTGGAATCCCTTGGATTTGATTTTCACTCAGGTCACTGGTGAATAAAGAGAAAGAACATTAACAATCATAAGCAGTTATGAAGACAGAAGTAGATCTTTTTATAGGAGAGAGTACAATGAATTGTTTTCCTTTGCTGTTGTTGTGTGAAGTAAAAGCAAAGTCAGACTGAGACCTCAACTGTCAGACTTTACAATTCTGCCATCATTTACGTATCATAATGTCATTTCATAACTCTTTGATTTTCTTTTTTCTTTGCAACACAAAAAGAGAAATGGTTGAATAGAATATTCTGGTCTGTTTGCATGCCATAACAATAAACGGGGAGCTTTCGATAATCAAAAATGACACTAAAGTATCACAAAAGTGGTTCCTATGACTTATGTTCTGTAGGTCTTTTGAAGCCATATGAAATTTAGAAATTTATCAACCTTTTTGACTGTAAGACTCCCTTTCGTCAATATTCAAAGGCTCTTTTGTATATGAAATGTACCTCTGGTAACTCTGTTGTAATGCAAACAAATAATGATAATAATAAATATAAAATATGATGTCAATTAAAAGTTGTACAATTTTATATCAACTGTACTTTAATGAAGATTGTTAATTTTACAATGTAAATGTAAAAGCCCATGTAAAAGATGGCAGAGACCCCCAAATGGGTTATTTTTCAGATACTATTATGGTGCTTTTGCATTATTTTATTTTTTTAAAACCTCCAATCCCTATTCATTGTAACTGTATGGAAAATAGTGATGAGGAACTTTGTCTTTTTTGGGTGTATTCCACTGGCACGAAACACATGCAGCTTTAGAGTGACATACGGTGAGTAAATAATGACAAAATGTCTGTCAAACAGAAGAGGAAAAAAATGATTATTTTACCATACGACTAAATAGATGCTTTAAGAATGCTGAAATTTGCCTTGAACCACAAAAATCAAGCACCCCTGCGGCTTTAGATAAATGGTCTATATAAAAAAAAGAACAAAGAGAAGACAGTGTACTAGAGAAAAATAAAGGAATGATATGATTAATCACTTCACCAGTGTGAAATTACACATAACTAACAGCCTTGTGTTCAAATAAGACATAAAAAGAAGCAAATCGCACAAAGTATTCAACATCGTCATCTGCAGACACTGTCAGAGCGAAAAAAAAAAAACAACCGAAGCAGGAAGGAAAACAAGACCAAAATGAGAACGGAATAAAATATATCCCCTTTTTCAAATATAACAGCTGAAAGAAGAAATGCATCAATATGCACGCACACCAAACTCAACTACACACAGTTATGATGAGACTAAACAAACATTTCTAACTGAAGCCCCAGGTTCTTTAGACATCAGAGCAGACATTTAAACAGCCTGGGTAAGTCTTCAGCGCTCTTTAAAAATGTCATCCTGACATGACCTGAGCGTGAACTGAATGGGAATCATCTTTAATCAGGTTCATCTGTGCCTGTAGAGGACACCGACACCGATCTGTGTGTGCATTTATGAGATCAAACGTACTTCTGGATTACAGCACAAACATTCCAGCTGTCGCCCATATGACAGCAAGATGAATTCAGGAACAGACAAACTATTTAAATCAAATCAAACAATTAAAAAAACCTGTTCCCAGTTCAACATGGTGACTAACATCGAATAAAGCACCACACACACTCACAAAGACATGGTGGGAGGTGGGCTAGACAACTACGAGGGCTCACACACACACACACACACACAGATATACAACTTCAGTGGCAGCATAGAGTGGAACACCCAGGAGAGCATCAAGAGCAGAAAAAGAGAATAAAAGAGAGAAAAAGAGGGCTGAATGATGACCCCTGAGCACCTTTAGAGGAAGTGCTTCACTTGCTCTCTTTCTCTTTTCAATAAATGAACAAAAACTAACAGAAGCTTAATCCCTGCTTCCATCCCACTCTCTTTCCTTCACTTGCTGTCACTTTCACTCTTTCTTTTCTCCTGCTGTGGGAAAAAAAAAAAACTATATAAAACCATAAAACACTAAGAGATGTTAAACTAATTTAATCGATGTATCTTTTTTTCTCTCTGTTATCATACAGTGTGAATGAAAATAACAAAGAGCTATGAATTAAGAGCCCACCTGTACTAATTAACATCAGTTAAATTACTCCATTCAATGAATGCCATAATAGCCTCTACCAAAATGCAAGATTTTTTTTAAGGCTCACATGATCAGATTTTAAGTATCGGTCACGTGATTAAATCTCCATTCAGCGGTTCCCAAAGGTTGACATTTTCACCCCTGGAGTGTGCATGTGAGCGGGTTCCTGTGTGTGCGTCTCCACAGGGGGTGACTTTAATGAAGTGTCTTCCCTCACGCAAAGCAGACTCTCAAAGGCAACCCTCTCATTTATAGACGTACACCCGCACACACATAGACACAGCATGGGACCCTTACAGATCATGAATAGCCAGTTTAGCTAGCCAGACCTGTCAGTCAAATTCCTCAGCCGCCAATCATAATGGGAGACAGACACTCAGTCTCCAAAAAACTAGACACTGACCGTAAGTGATCAGCTCTGTGTGTGTGTGTGCGTTGCAAGGTCAGGCCAGACAGAGATAGATTGTCTGTCGGTTGAGAGCTCTATTCATCGAGATGCCTGTCATTTTCATGAGTGGCACATGACAGCACCAATCACGGAGCAGCAGGATTTAAATGAAAATGCCAGGGAGACAGACAGGTATTTATAATATCAAAAATATTCACTCAAACACCCCCACTTGTCTGCGTGTAACCGCAGTGATGGATATAATCTTCATCCACTAGGGGGCAGTGCAATCTTACCAGCATGGACAACCATTCACAGATGCCAACTTATTACACTAAACCTTTGTGTTTAAATTTACTTACGCCTATTAACCTTGAAAAGATAACACAGAATCCAATGACTTAAAAATAAGATATTACTATTTAATAAAATAGTTAAATATTAATTACAATATTATTCAATTATTAAAAATCAATGGGTAATTCGGTAAAATCCTGGTTTGCAATAAATTTTGATTCAGTATTAAAAAATGGTGTGGGGGAACTTTATAAAACATACTTTTATATTTGGCTGATGGATTTGAATAATGCAGTGTGACTTTGTCCTGTATTCGTAACTGATTTGCTCCATCCACTATTAAGTTCCGTCTGCTTCCGACCAGGGCCATCGTCGGGGGATGGGAAGCCAAGAATGTTGTCCCGAGCCCTGTGATGAGGGGGGCCCACTAAAGTGCACTATGCTATAGCCTTCTTATTGGAAAAGGGGGCCCACCGATTAACATTTTGTCCTGGGCCCCGAGACTTTAAGTGACCGTTTGGCAAAGCGCTCTGCTTGGTCTTAAAGTTGCTGTTTTACATGGATGCTTGCCTTTTTAAGTCTGTGATGGAATAAACATTCTACAAAAATCAGTCTATATTACCATATAGCTCTCAAAAAAGATAGAGAGGAAAAGAAGGAAGGAAAGAGAGGGAAAAGTACACTGATAGGTTGGAATGAGTGGAAAGTGAGAGGGAGAACAGACAGACGGAGATGCTATCACATCCTTGAGCCTTTGATAGCAAACGTTTCATTACCGCCAGTCTGACGAACCAGAAACAACAGTATCTCACCAAATGACACGATAAGCACACAAACATCAGAGCTGGAAGTGTTTGGATTTGCTTGGACAGCATCGGAAACGGTTATTTCACTCAGACGGCGTGTGTAAAGATTTTAAATTTGAGCCAGGGTGAAATAGACTCTCACTGCCAATGCGTGTCTGCTCGGTATGACTGCAAGTTGATTAATTCTGCATTTGTACACCAAGCCTTGTGTTTTTCTTTCTTCACATTCTGGTTGTTTTTTCATTCCTTATCAAGTTCACTTAATTTTTATACACCTATATAAAGAAGAGCATTGATTTATCACTTGGTTTTTGGTCTGGCTGAAATTGGCTGATACTCCTTTTTTATTAGTTTTTTTTTTGGACGCCATAATATTTAATGAAAGTGTCATCTGTGGATCTCCTGATATCCCTCCAAAACTGAGTGCATTTATTTTTGAGTGCAACATCCTCATCTCAAAGTCTAATCAACAACTGATGAGCTTTCCGATAATCTGGAGGTACGTCACAGGATGAACTGAACACACATTGCTACTTTTGTTTTTTGATATTTTGATATAATTTGTTTTCTCATTATATATGGTAGACTGGCTCCACTGACAGCTGAGACACATTGATAAAAACACTAGAAATGGATTAGTACTCTCTGAGCGTGAATGTGTGGTTCACACTTTCTCTCGCTCTTTAACATCCAGTGGTGTTGGGAAGACCACCTGTCATCCATGAAAATGTCATGCGCACACACACACACATATTAGCAGATGTTAGAGGGATCTGTGAAGAAATGAGCGCTGATCATGTGCTTTCCCCTGAGAGGCTCATTAGTGAGGTGTTTATGAACTGGAGGCATTCAACACTCGTCTAGTAAGCCTGGCTCTAAGGGCACAGACTTCCTTCTCACACACAAACGCAGACTGATTTATTGGAGAATAAGGAATTCACCAGTCATATAAACTGGTATACATATAAAAGTTGTAGTCAAAAAAAACCCCCAAAAAAACAATTGCACTAAAAGTTTGGTAAGCAGGTTACTGAATATGATAGTAAAAGGACAAGTCATGGACAGTGAGTGCAGGTACTGTAGATTCATATCAAAGAGAAAGGATTTACACCGTGGCAATATATCAGTGGTATATCAAATGCATATAAAACAGAGAACAGAGAAAGTAAACAAAGAATACATGTTGGACTATTTTTACATTCAGCACGAAGACATAGCAATACCAAAAAAGACGTGCATCAAAAAAGACACTTTTGAAGTCCCTTTACTTAAACTTCACTCCCTCACAGAAGAAAAAACACATTGCTCTGGTATTTCTGAAATGCCAAAGTGATCATCAAAATGAATGGCTACTATTACTCTGCAGAAATTGTTCTTGCACACATATGCACACACAAGTGTAAACTTTGTCGCAGTGTTTTGTCTTCACAATCTAAATGGAAAGTAATTTATTACAGTTATTTAATTTTAATAGTATATTAATTTATTAATAGAGCCACAGCAGTTAATTTCCCAGTGGCAATGCTAATTCCTTTTACAGGATTTATCGTTTTGGGTTCTGAAACAGATGGAATATAAAAGCTGGCTGATTATATTATATTATATATAATATCTAGCAATGTAATAATATAACACTTCTTTTTTTGTCCTTAACACTCACATACTTGTCATGAGAGTCATTGAGGAGAAACTAATCTGATAACACACTTTTTATGACAAAAGAAAAAAATATTAATATTGAATAATAATGAAAAGATTGTGCATCCAGCCTTACACTGAGGTCAGGGTCAAAAAGTCAGAGAGACTTCAGCGTGTGTGTGTGTGTTTATGTAAAAGAACAGGATTTAATTGTGCCAGTGTGGGTGCACACAGACAACCACCAACTTTCCCACAACCACTTGTTTTCTCTCCGTCTGTGTCTCCCTGTGTGCCATTCTCTCTGACTCGTTCTCTTTCTGTCTCTGTCGGTCTATCTGTTGCTCTTTCTCTCTCTTTAAGACACACAGATCGAAACAATTGAGACAAAGAAACACTCGAAGATGAAAGACAGGAGATAGTAACTCTATTTCCCTCTCTCTCTCTCCCTCTCTCTCTCTAAATCTTTTCAAGATGTTTTTAGTCTCGTAGCTATTTGCCGTAGATTCCAGCAGACAGTATATGTGTGTGTGGGTGAGTCAAACTGAAATATTCCTGTTCAAATACAGACCGGGCCTCAATGTTGTCTTTCACACACCCGCAAAATTTAGTCACAACCCATGGCTACACACACAGCTGCTTGAGTCCATCTGTCCTTTCCACACTCACTCAAACACACACACACAGAGTTAAGCCCACATTTCTTCAGTGGGTCACTTTAAGGATGTGTCTGTCAGAGATGTTGATTTTGGAGCTTTAAGCTTCAGATTCTCAAACACACACGGCGGAGTTAGTAGATGAGTCCAAATTCAGCTTCTCTGTAATCTACAATTACAAAATATAGATCGAAAATCTCATAGTGAACAGAGAGGGTAAGAGGGAGACGGTGTGGTTTTCCAGTCACACTCAATCTGCCAGTGGGAATTACATACAGCCGTTGAGGATTTCCTTCTGTAATTTACTGCTTAACGATCACCGCAGTTTGTGTGTGCGTTTGCACGAGTACGTGTGCGCCTCACATTTGTAATAGCAGGTTGCGAGTCAGCCTTACTAGAAGTTTCCCTCGGCTTAACCACCGTGAACCAATCAATAAAACTCGGCCCAGAGCAGCTGTTAAGATGTCAGGTTTACATATCTGATTACATTACATATGAAACACAGTCAACATTATCATCTCCCTCTCTCTGTGTGACCTTTCCCATAGTTCCACTCTCATACGAATTCATCAGGAACAAATAATCATGGTTGAAGGGAGATTTTGTTTGAAGGCTAATGGAAGGTTCTGTTAACGCCTGACCAAGCCATAAAGCATAGCAGAAGAGTCATGTCGTCCCGCGCAGTATTCCTTATGTCTAAACCGCATATACACACTTCGGGGGATCGTAAAGACACTGATTTACTGCCTCATTTGAATGTATTCAATGACTTTAGTACACTTCACAGTGTTTTATATTTTTGAAATACGCTTTCTCTCAGTGATGCTCATTTTTCCTGCCCGCTTTGTGGTCGAAATTCTTGTCATGGGATTTTCTTATTGCAATTTCAGATGCTCGCACACACACGCAGGAGGTTACGTATGTCCCTGTTTAGGCCAAGACAAACATGCAAATAAAATGCGGATATGCACACTTGTGTTTAAGTTAGAAAGCCCTGTGAGAAACTGACTTTTAACTTAAATACAATGTAAGAAATGCATTACAACGTAATTTCAATATAATAAATATATGATACATATCCCTAAAGACATGCTGTATGCTGGCACTCTTACTAGTGTAGTTAAAACAATATTCAATAAAACATTACTAATATGCTTATTTCTATATACCATTTTACTGAATTATTCCCATATTTATTTACAGTAACGTTTATGCCATCATGAAGGCTAATGGAAGGTTATAATAATATAATAATAATGTAATAATATCTTGATAAAAAACATTATTGAATTTTCTGTATATGGTACATTTACCAACAAACATGGTAAATGCTGGCACTGTTATGATAAAACATATCTGAGCATGTACAGAGGCACACTAAAGACGCACTTCAGACATTTTCAATTATAATAACAAACTCCAACAGAAAAACCTGTAGACTGTGGGATCAAATTACCATAAACTACGCAAGTGTAACTGTTTGATTGTCTTTGAATGATAATGTTCCACTCCATAATTCATACAATTTCAAAAAAAGGAATGTAAATGTGTCAAAGCAAACACATACGCATAAATACACACTCTCACAAACACACACTAACTCGCTTTCATGGGAAATCCCCTGACTTCACAACATTTAAATTTAAAATCATGAAAACTCACACTTAAGTGTGTTTGCTTTCATCAGTGCCACATGGAGGAACAAGTACACACACACACACACACACACACACACACACACACTTGTTGGGTTTTGTCATTTATGGGCGTCCATAGGCATAATGGTGTTTCTACTGTACAGACTGTATGTGGTATTGTCCTACACTGACCCTACACCTTAACCTACCCCTTACAGGAAATCACCGGCATTTTTAGATTTTCAAATAATTTAGTATAATTTAGTATGCAATTTAGTATCTTTTTTAAGCCTTTTGAATTACGGGGACACTGAAAATGTCCTCATAAATCACCTTCATATTGTAATCCTTATGTCATACCCATGTCATTATACAAATTTGTGTCCTCATAAACCACATAAACCCGCACACACACACACACACTCCAGTCATGGCAGGAGGTTCATTAGAGTCAATGCTATTGATGTGAATGAAGTCATTAAGAGATAAATTATTCACGCCTCATTTGATTCCTATGGACCACCGTACTCCCAAAAACATGTTTCCATGACAGCAAGAAAGCACAAAGACAGGAATTCAATATATACTCCAACCAAAACACACAAACATTCACACATAGTTGCATGTGGCCAATAACGTATCCATATAAGCAAACACACACACATAGACACAAACACAGTTTTTTTATCCACAGATATCCACATCCATTTTATATTTGCAGAAACAAATGTTAAAACAATAATATGTTAGTGTTTGTTTAAAGTATACATGGGAATTGAAACTTACAAAACATCTGTTTTACAATACATTTTGTATGTATGTATATATATGTTTGGAGAGCAATTTGAAGTCATTACACTCATGCGATAAAAAGTGCCTCTACACCCTCAAAAATCCTTATACTCCCACCCCCTTGCACACACACACACACATTTTGAATGCAATAAAATCTCACTAGATGTCTCAATGTATCAATGTCATACTGGCATAATCTGCCCACTCTGAGTAATTCATCACAGAGCAGTGTGTAAGTCCCATGATCACACACACACACACACACACAAACACACAGTCCACCCGCAGGCCATACACAATGATCGTACTGTATGGTGAGGCTGCCACCACAATAGAACTGCAGAAGCCTTTGTGTATCTGTCAACCCCTGTCTGACTATCTTAATAGATCACACACTCAGAAAGAGAGAGAGGGAGAGAGAGGGAGAGAGAGAGAGAGAGAGAGAGAGAGGGAGGGAATGTAGCGATATTTGTCCATCTGTCGATAGATTCAATTTTGCATTCAAGAGAAAATAACTTTTATTAATAGATGATGACTTTTATTATAAAACATTTTCCTTTTGTTGGAGTGTTATGAGTGGCAAAGGAATTTAAAGATTTAACATTAAACATGTAATGAAAATTCACCCTTATCTATTTTGTATGTGTGTGTGTTACAGCTCTTATTGCGAATGAGTCGTCCACATATATCTCATAAAAAAATTGTTTTTAAAAAACTGACCATTGAATTTTTAATCAAAATATCAAAACACGAAACACAAAATACTTCTGGTGAAGCAACAGACTTCTCTCTGGTGTTGTGTATGACTTTGCATTATCCCTAAAATTTCATATAATGCTTTATTCATTCAAATGCTCACCTCAGGATGGCATTCTAGTATTGCCACCAGGGATGAGCAGACATTGAAAGTTTTTGTGTGTGTGTTAGTGGTTTAAGAGGTCATTCCTCTATGTCTTATATAGACTGAAAGCTGAGCATCTTAAAAAGCCCTCAAAAGCTGGAAGGCAAATCGGCGCTCACTTCAGCTGCTCTTTTACTTTTCTCTTCTTCGCTCTCTCCATCTCCCTCTTAAAACATGGCCCTCAGTCATGCGTTTATAGAGCGAGAGAGAAAGACCTGGTGTGAGTGTGTATGCGTTCGCGTTTGCATCCTCGGGTCACACTGATAAAGGCTGTGTCTGTGAAAGCGTGCTAGCTTTAGTTTCTAAAAACATATTGACCGTTGAAGGATACCATCCACAATCACAGAAAGCCAATAATGCACGTCAAACACATACCACTGCAGTCTGTACACTTGCTCCAAGAGATTATTCATAGTTGGCGTGTTGCTCTTTTTCCAGTTCTGTCCATCAGACATAAACTTCAATAAACAGTCAGCCACCGCTGTCTGTCAAACACAAATATTTGTCTAACCACACCCACATCTCCAGAGTAGCCAGACACCATGGTGGAGAGTTTTATTACACCAAATCAAAGAAAGATCACATCCATTTGTGCTTTTAGACACAACATTCAGTAAAATACAAATGACTCATCAATAACTTCCCCTATTTGTCTGCCAACAGCCAGATGTTTACACGGGGACATTCCAAAGACGTCCACTGTGTTTTTATAAACAGCTAGTTATTAATACAATAACCACATCCTAACCCTAACAGAAAACTTTCTACAGTTTTAAGGTTAAAAATGTACTTTTTTTTCCCTGTCAGATTAAGCTCACTGTAAGGTACAAATTGTCCCCAAAATTTGGTTAAGCAGGCACACGCATACTGTACACATACACAAAAACACATCAAATGATCCGTTATGACAACGTTCTCAACTGTCTTGACAAAATTAACCCAAAATTGTTACAGCTTTTGTTCTGATTGTCTGAGTCACAAATCACCTGTGTTCCATAAGCGCCACCTGCTGTCAGAGAGTGAATTTGCGTTCTCATGCATCTGCTGTTTTTGTTTTGTGCAGGTGTTTTATGCAGTAAAATTTCACAAAACGAAACTCAGACCACTCTGATTTTACTTTGAATTTTAAAATGACACACCCCAATTTAAATCAACTAATTAGGTAACATCTTTGTATGGATCATGATTAAAATGCAGCAGTTACCTCTAATTTTAAATGGCAAGAGCACAAGCAAAACCTTATTTTGTTTATATGAAGAAATATATTTTATTTCTATTATTTGATTTCAATTTCACAACAAAATGTGCAGCAATCTGATAATAAAAGGAAAATTTAGTTACACGTATCATGTATAAATTGTATTGTGAAATCAGTGTTGTGTTTGCATTGCATTGGGAGTTGAGTGAAACATCACATCTCCACACAGACTACTGGACATGGTTCGTGAGGTTCAAACCACAGTGTGGCCATCAAAAGCATCAAAATTCATGAGACATTTTAGGAAAAAAAAGTGTGACATGTTATATTGTCATCATTTACTTATCTGTATGTCGTTTCAATCTTTTAATTCGTTTATCTTTTAATTTCAAGTCTAATTCACCTGAACGCTGACACTTCATGAAGTCATCATAAAAGTATTCCATGCAAGTCAATAAATGCTGCAGTAGTACATTTAGATTAGCACACATATATAGAATAATAAAATAACAAATCTCAAATGACTGTATGTGTAAATGAAAGCCTTAACTAATCTTTCAGGTTCCATAAAAAAACACTTCACCTGTGTTTCAAAGACAAACGATAGTCTTGTGGGTTTGGAATGAGCTGAAGGTGAGTGTTTAGCACATTAGGTGTGATCTGATAAACATCTAGTTTTGAAATCACTGACGCCTCATGAATTCATCTGACACTTACGGTGACAAATTCCTACACAGACACCGACGCGACGCAAGAGAGACTTCTGAGCAGAAAGAGACATCTAAAATTAACTGGCCCACATGAGCAGATAGACATTACCACCCAAAGTGCAAGCATACACACAAACACACACATGCAAACTTCACACTGTGTCTACAACAGATGCACATGCAATATCAGCGGACAATCAAAAAAATTTACTTTCACTTAAAGTTGAATTTCATCGCTGTGTGTGTGTGTGTGTGTGTGCATTTGGGCTCGTCTTTAGACTTTTGTGAGTGTGTCTAAATATGACAGCAGTTGTCGACAGGTTTAGGTTTATTGAGAGAGAGTGTTTTTATAGGGTGTGTAAGTGTGTGTGTTTGTCTGTGTGGTGTTGATCCATGTTAAGCTCTTGCAGTCGTTATATCTGTGTGTCACATTCCCGACAGTTCCTGCATTATTTTTAGAGGCCAGGGGATTTACACAGACACACACATCCAGTAAACCTAATCTCGATGAGAAACACTGTTTTGCACTGACACAAGTTCACATCCAGTTTCCACAAGATCAGCAGAGTCTCAGTTTAGTTTAACATATTAAACCAACGCAGATGTCAAACCTTCTTCTACAAAACATTCCTGAAGACTTCTCAAACAAAGAGAAGTTTTGCTTTGGGGTTTTTGTCAAATTGTTATATTTCTTTCTTCTCAACTCTGCCCAGCATCTTTTAAAATATACTCACATAACCACTCTGTATGTTTGTGAAAAGTGTTGATTAGAATGGTTCAGTGAACTGAACCACATGCTGTTGGGGTCCTATAGGCCAAACTCATTCACAACTCAAACGATTTCTAGTCAGAATGAGAAACACATCAGAAGAGGAAGAGACCTCACAGAGAAAGAGGTGATGAGGAGGAAGTTGGTTTTGTAAAGGGCACTGCAATGGCCGACGCTTTGAGGCTCTTAGGAAGGAGCTGGCAAACAGAGCGTAACGTACGTGAGAGAAATCGTCAATGGAAATGAAGTACGTTTTCTGGAGAGTGGGCTTAGTGGCGGGAGAGGGGGATTATCTGAAAAATTCCTTTCAAGAATTTAGGTTTAAAAGTCCATTTTGTCTCTCCGGCAAATCTCTTTTTCTCTTTCTCTCGTTCTTTCTTCTTTTCATTCTAACAAACACACTTCCGAATGGTGGTATTATGTTGCATGTCTTCATCATAATAGTGAACTGGACAAGTGAGATTACAGTGACCTAACATGGGAGGAATTCCTGGGAGAGAGACTGAGAGTGAGAGAGACAAAGGGAAAAATAAAATTAACACCTGCTAGACCCCCATTCCCAAGTGAAAACATTTCTGTCCCAAAGGAAAACATACAGTAGAGAGAAGGAAAGCAGAGGAAAAGAGAGCGAGTGAGTGAGAGAGAAGCACCAAATACACATCTACTGAAATGATCAAGGCTAATTAGTCCTCATCTGTCAGTTCGACACTACACACACTGACAGACAGGAAGAGGTGTGCGACTGAGATACTGAAGTCATGACACACACATGCTCACAGACACACTCCACACACATATATTTAAGTAGCACAGAGAGTCAAGCTTGCTTGGGTCAAAACAAGAGGCATAAACTGTCAGAGTGACCTTGATATAAAACGTACTGAGCTTGTAGGGATTTTTTACCCAACTGCACTTTTAAAGGAACAGCTCATCCAAAAAATATCCCACATGTTGCTCTTTTTCACACAATAACAATGAATAGGGACCTTTTATGAAACAGGACCTTTTAATTAGATTTTTGTTCATTTCAAGACTCGAGACATTTCTGTCTTTCCATTGAAAGACCCTTACACCAAAACTTTGAAACTTTAAAAATGTTTAAGAAGTGTTAAAGTGTGAATAATAATAAGAAAACTAAATTAAATCAGTCCATCATATAAACCCATCTTGTCTCTTTAGAAGACTTGGATTTAACCACTCAATAAGGATTTCTTTTACAATGTCTTTATGATTTTTTGGAAAAATGTCTGTGGAGGGATAGAAATTTCTTATGATTTATTAAATATATCCAGCCAGATCTCACAGCAATTCATTCATATTTTACAAGGTGGCTAATTTGTACAAATTGCATACACTTTTTGCTAAATTATACTTTTTTTACCAGTTTCACGTGAATTTGCATGAATGACCTAAACCTAACCCCGCCCCTAAACCTACCTGTCACTGTGGTCTAGACAAATTGTTCAAAATCATACGATTGAAGTCATACAAATTAGCCACCTTATAAAATACGTATAAATCAGTCTTAATGATAGTGCTTATATATATCTTAATTTGTATTTCAAAGATGAACAAAAGTCTTAGGGGTTACAGAATGATAGAATTCCTCATTAAAAGCAATGCAAAACAGCATAAACAGCTTAAGAGTTGGTACATCTGACTTTGACATTGTCTGGAGCCATATAATAGAGTAAATTAATGACCTCTCTTCTGAGACATGGAATATAATGATTAAAATATATTAAACTTTTTTTTATATGTTTTGTTATTTTCAGATTCTTTTCACAAGCAAAACAAAGTCTTGCATGGGTTTGGAATGACTTAAAGTGAATAAACGAATACAGACGTCCCTTGAATTCTACTTCTCACTTTTTCTCTCACTTTCACAGGCTTATCTAAACTACTGATTTCTATGCCTGATAGAGAACTGTAGACTAGCATAAAGACACATTCCATAAATGCATGTTCAACGACCATGTCAAGACCATCGTAGCAATTTCCGCCTCACTGGAAAAAACAATACAGTTACCTGCGGGTGTGTGTGAGGGTGAGTGAGCGCATATGAACATTTCTGAAAAATAGAAATGAATGTATAATGTATCAAAATCTTTGTTGCTCAGGTAAGTGTGTGCATTTATCTTAAAAGGCAACAACTCCAGCAATATTGGCATTCCACATCCAAAGAGACACACACACACCTGTTTTTATATGTTCTTCCCCTGAGACTGACACTTATAACCTCACTATGAATGGGTCACTTAAAGACACAATGATTAGTAAATAATCACAGAAAGGTCATTTTGAATGATTCCTTTAAATCTATTGTGAATGTCATCCTATTTTATTAATAATTAATTCCATATGTTAAAAACTGATGCATAAACCAGTTAACAACAGCATGTATTCTGACTCATAGCTATCACAGTTCAGTTTAATCAGTTCATCGCCCCACTGTGGCTGACACCTGTCCTTCTCTCAAAGATTTGCTACTCTAAAAGTTCATTAGTTAATTCCTCTCTCTCCTGCTGAGTAACGGCTTTTGGGGAGCTCACACACTCTCTGACACACACATACATGCATGCACAAACACACTTTCATCTCTCTGTGCAAACTGACCCAGTGCGGGGAGCCTCAGGCTTTTAATTGCTGCCATGGTGATTCCCTTCATTCTGAAAAGACAAGCGTCTCCACCCCTCTGCTTAGCACGTCACTCTCACTGCAGTTACACTCGTTTACTGCTGCCACCCCCTCACACCTCCTCTCATCACTGCTTACCCTGCCCATCACCCCATGAACCTCCACAAAGAGACGGAAAGAAGATAACCTAAAATGAACATCAGATGTCATTTTTGTATAATGTTTGGATTATTGAAATTGTGTTTATTACAGCGGAATGTGCGTGGATGTGTGTTTGTGTGCAAACACTGCAGAGGCATAACAATGCAATGAATCATAAAAACATGCAGTAACCTATTTTAAGTGAACTTTTAAACTTTTCTTGTTAACCCCCCCACCACACACACGCACACATACATACACACACCCACCCACACAAGACAAAAGTCAGGAGAGCCCTTATTACATTTGTGTTTTGTTTCAACAGGTAGAGTGGTGTCATTCTCCACCTCTCTACTCCTCCCATCCTTTCAAATGCACATTCCTGCAATTACACACACACACACACACACACTTACATCTAAATGAGGACATACCAAAGGTTGTTTTTATATAAAGCTAATTATATTGATTAACTCAAATCCTAAATGTATCCATCAAAATTTAAAAATAGCATTTCTAGAATGACAAATAATGTTTATTTATAAATTCCATCAAAAGGACATATTGAAGCTCATTTTTAAGACAACTTTGTGCAAAAATTACAGTAAAATATGACTAACATGTAACAATGATACTGTGAAAAGTAATATTTTTTTTCTTTAATTATTGGATTACTTTTTGCAAGATAATTAGTACAATACGATTTCAGTTATTCTACTTCAAAATCTCATGCTTTATTAAATGTGTTATGATTCCTTTACAATTATAAGTGAAAACTAAGAATACTCATTTGTTCTTTGTTTTGGACTCTAATTACTAATGTTAATGTGCCAAGCTAATGTTTTTATATTAGAAAACCTGTCAGTGAAAAGTGAGAAAGACCACACACTGTTAAAACAGAGAGTTATACAAATTTCTAAAAGACAAAGTGATTGCCAGATTTATCACTTTTCCCTAAAGCTAAGCCTTTAATACAGTCAGCAGCTTGAGTTAAAACAGGTAAATTTTTCAAAAAACTCTAATTACAACCCCCATCCTCAGACCCCAAAGGAGGAAAGGTCAATTTAAATCTTCCTTGTTCTCTTTTGCCTTGTTAAATTGAGGCATCTCATTTTCATCAGGTGTTGCATCAGTTCTAGTGGTTATTTGAGGAGTGAAAGGATGTGGAAACAAGAAAAAAGCCACGTTTATCCGGTATCCAAGAAAACAGCCGCAGAAAGACATACCGGAGAGTCTTTATATCGTTCTATTACCTGAGGACACACACACACACACATTTAATGCTCCCTGAGGCAGTGAGATCTGACGCACCCTTGTATCACCCTGCAATTAGGAAAACCGCTTACATCATCCCTTAAGCTACTGTTACACACACACACACACCCAGGAAGCCAGCAAGATAGCTGACAGACACATAATCAAGTGTCACCGTACATGTCTGCCTCCCACCGTGCATGATCATAAATAGGCAGGTTTAGAGCCCCAGAGACTAAGAAGAGGATCAGCTTTTCAGGCTATGGGTGGTCTTCAGGAAATATTTGGTAATATCCCCTCTTTCAAAACAATCTCTGTCCTCCTACCCATTCTCTCTTTAGGTGGCCATTATGATGCTGTTTTTATGATGATATAATGCCTCACCATACTTGTGCAAGCGCCCAAAGTGGGGGGCTGTGAGACATGACTTAGTAAACGACTCATTTTGCGTTTGATTTAAAATCTCTAAGAGAAAGTTCAGGAGTGAGCTGCAGGGGTGTTCCAAGAAACGTAAAAAGAAAGCATTTTTATGAGAATGTGATGAGATGATAAGCTCCTCTGAGAAGCCAAATGAACTCGCAATTGTTAAAACTTTATGATTTTTTTGCAACAGATTGTTATGGAAAATGCATTTGGAAAAACTGTGCACTGGGTAAGTTTTTGCTTGTGTTTCACTTATTTGATTTGTTTTTCTTTTATATAGATAGATAGATTTTTTTTTCTTTTTCTCAGTTAGTCTTTAAGTGTGATTAAACCCCTTTCCAATTTTTCATGCATTGTTTGAACTTATTGCAATAATTAAACAATATTTCTCTAAAAAGCTTTCCTCAGCACTTTATTACTTAATCTCACATATTTACCAAGATTTTGGGCGCAAGAGACTTCTCTTATCAGAAGTTTTGTTTCATGAATTAATTAAATATCTTTAATCATCGGGATCACAGCAGCTAAACCGCACAAAGTAGAATCAAACAGTTGCAAACTAGCTAAAAGTTGTCATGGTGTACTGAAGTAAATTTGGTTGTTCTATTTGTTGTACAGAACTGTTTTTTCATTTAATCCTATGAATATTTCTAGGAAGGTTTGCTTTGTCAGTATGAATAAGCTAATACATGGAAGCACTCAGTGATGTGGTTACATGTTTGTTAATAACTTATGAAGTACCTTATACTAGTACCTTTAAATTGCAATTCCAGGTCGACAGCTAGTAATGTGCTTTTAAAACAATAACTCCTATGGTGGGGTTCTATGTAGCTTTTTCTCATTTATATCTACACAATATGAGTGTACATCACTTTAAACATTTTACAAAAGTACTAGTAATTTCTTTTCCATATTTGAATGAGACACACTAGGTGTGGTCCTTATCAGTCAGGGCTAAGCCCAGGTGCTCAGCGTTAAGCCACCATACAACTTTCACCAGTGACCCTAAGGACATTCTCACCTTTGCTCACTTAACCTCTGGAACCTTTACACACACTGGCTACACGCAGGAATTTACAACTTAACACACACATGCACACACACACACACTAATATATGCTCAAAGGAAGATCCCTTTAAAGGAACATATGGAGATCTTGTGTTTGTGGCCAGAAACAACCTGATAAAACAGTGTACAGACAAAATCAGCACCCACACTCAGAAAGAGAGAGACACAACTTCCACACCCTGCTGCCCTTATGTCAGCAATTAATTGGCTAAAACAATGGAGTGATTAACCAAGTAAAAGAAAAGATGTGATGGTTGTTAGTGTTTGAAAGAGAAGGGTTAAGACACAGAGGGAGAAAGGAGAAAAAGAGTGAGGGTGATTGTTCGAGAATTCACATTAGCAAAAGCCGATTAGAGGGCATACACTGAACAGGATCAACTGTGTAAGCCAGAGAACAACACTAAGCTTTCATTCAAAGACTCAACCCTTTCAAATAGATCCTGATTTGTGCTGCATCCAAGACTCACACACACACATACATATATATATATATATATATATATACACACACACATAGAGGGTGGCAGACATTCCTCTGGGAATAAAACTCTGAGAACTCAGATCTTAGTGTATCAGAATAGGTGGTGATTATGGGTTCTGTAGAGGGACAAAAAGCTCAACAGCACGCTATGTTTCACACACAATGCTGCTTAGACATGATCTATTCAGACTGGCAAGTCTGACCCATAAACATGACACACTCTCTAATGAAAGAGTCCTGTGAGCCCTTTCTGACCCCCTTCTCCTTCACCTCATCATACACGGCATTCAACTCATGTCAGAATGATTGCATTTATGAAAGAAATAGCTAGAAATATTACCATGACATTTCTAAATCAATTAAAGAACTGTAGCAGAAACTAGGTTGAATTCAGTCTTAATTTTGGCTGTACAATTTGCTGTTGTTGAAGGTTAGATATAACATTTGCAAAAAAACTGCTAATAAGAAAACATGCTTATGCAAATTAAACTTTTTCATTTCTATCATGCGATTTATACATGGTATCACAGTTAAACATTTAGTCACATAAAGAAAACAGTGAGTGTTTAACTTTAAATCCTTCACTTGAATTGCTATGTGCCAACTGATATCTACATAGATTATAGATATTTTTCTGTTTTATAGTTCAGTTTTTCAAATTTTTGTGTCCCTTCTAACATCACAACTCGAGCATGCTCTAGATTCTGAGTTTCCCTACACTTCTCTTGGTCATCCATGTGTTAAAAACTTGTAATTACAATATTTTCAACTTCACTTGAAGGGCACAATACATAAAGCATTACATTACATTTGATTGTAAAATGTCTAAATGTGTCTGAAAGAGAGAAAAGGAAATACAAAACTGCAAATTGTTTTTTTTATTCTAACCATAGTCACTTGAATGTACGGCACATTGTAATTACGAGTTTCAATCTTGCAAGTAGGAAGTTCCCAGGAGGATTTACAATGTAACATCTTCATATGTAACAATACAAGAGATGACAAAACAGAATCTGAATGTTAATTCATGTTTCATTTGATCATTTACTATCTTACATCTGTTTATCCAGCTATGAGCTCATATGGCTTCAGGATGGGTCTTTAATCAACACATAGCTTAAAAATGCAAAATAAGACACATTTACCAGAACAAAAAAGTTTGGTCTATTTAAACATTTTCTTTGAGCAATGAAACATTGATTCTGGTCAAGAAAAAGGCCAAACCAGCAAAACACATACTGTACATTGAACACACACACTTCCACAAACACCCACACACAAATTCTCACACACCACCGAAACTACTCACTGCTGTTTGACAAACTTGAAAACCTGACAAACTAAACACCACAGAGGGCGTGAGTGTGTGTTTGTGTCCAGTCTTGGTTGACCATAGGAAGTGCGTGATTCAGTCATCCCAGCATCTCCTCTTTCTCTGGCTGTGTCGCAATACTTAGTGTGCTCTTCCTAGACAACAACTGTATGTGTCTATGATGTCCACAAACGCTGTCTAGGAAGATAGCACACTAGATTTTGAAACGCAGCCACTGCCTCACCTCTCACTTTTAAGGTCAGGGAGTTACGAAGTGACTCGGCAAGCATACACCAATCAAGGAAACATTGCGTTGCCACAGAGATGGGAGGAAGCTGTAATTAAATAATGACAGAGCTGCGACTGAAGCCTGTTATTACCGAATTACATACGTATACACGTGCACAGAGATATACACTTTCACTCTCACCCTGTCAGTCTAAAACACAGTTTCCATGTGTTATTTCTGAGCGGTGTTTGCTTGTTACACTTCTTGTGTCTGGTGTGTGTCAGTCCTTCTTTGTCTATGCTCACTTGTTTGTGTTTGTGTGACTGTGAGTGTGAGAACTCAAAGTGAAGAGGTTCTGTTAAGAGGTTAAAGATGACAGCAGTGCTGAAGAATGCTGACAATTCCACTCCAGCGCTGCTGAACTCACTCCTATTCCCTCAGAATGGCCTACTGTGCCACTGTGTGACCAGAGCCAAAATGGAGTCCACTTCAGAGCAATTACACTCCCACGCTTTCACTCAGAATAGACGACTGTGTGACTGAGCAAACGGAGCCAAGATGGAGTCTACCTTCCAGAGTTCACCCCCCGTACAGCTGCATAATACCCAGAAAATGGACTCGTCAACTTTCACGTTAACATTATCTGATTACGAATTGTAGAGAGTTTGGAGGGGTCTAAAGCTTCTTGTTAATTGCTGACTCTTTCAATGTAAGTCAAAACATAAGGTTGGTGTAGCATTAAATCTATATTTGTTTCAACAGGGTTTTGTTTTAACCTCTCAGCAACCACAAAACCCAAGTATATTTGGGTTTTCATGGGTACGGTAGGACACATGTGTAGTTTACAAGTTGGCATTTATGCATCGTTTAAAACATTTGGTAAAAAAATATATTTATGTATGTATAATTTTTAATTAATGTGCTATAGTTATATTATAAAGAAAAATAACCAATAATTTGGTCTTTTGGTATTTTATCTGTAGACTGACTCCTCTCTAGTGCGTTCTCTCATCACCACATATAATATAATCACATAATGTATTACAACGCATACTGAGATGCTAGAAAGTTAATTTATGATTTGCCATCTGACTGAACCAAAGAATTAATTGCAAACTGTTTGTAGCATATTGCATTGCATAGCATCAAATAATTTTTCATTGCATTGTATTGCATTGAATCGATTCTAAATAAGATCACATAAGATCGCATTATAATATGGGTGAATCGTATCGCATCGCATATCATAATGGCTTCAGATATGGAGATAAACATCCCTAATCCTAATATTTTGTGTGTGCAATATTAGGTTGTCAATAAAGCATGAGTGGCAGGATGATTTTTTTGTAACTGTGTATACTCTACATTCAACAAACACACACTTTTTACAATTTTAGCACTGAATAGTTTGCCCACAAAGTGGCACAATGATCCGTGCTGTTGTTTCAGTCAAGAACAAGTCAAACAATTCAGTTTTGGTCATATTACTGGATTGAAATAGCGCCAACACAGAACTAGGATGACACTTTCTAGTGCACATGTGTCGACCTCATGTGTTCACAGACACTATCAAATTGAGTATGCTTTGAAAGGCAATGTGCTCAGTTGTATGGATAGGCTAAGAGCTACATCAAAACTGATGAATACTTTGGACTTTATTCAAAGCTTATTTATTCATGTTGCGCCAACGGTAGGTTGCTCAAGTATTTTTTGTAACAACAATTATCAAATGGACAATTGACAGAACAACATTATCACTCTAGCACTGATTTTCACAACAAAACACTTCAGCATTTGGATAAAAAACTGTTATTTAAGCATTAAACGTATGCTAAGCATGCTAAGGATTCCAAAAAACAATTATGAGTGCACAAAATGGACCTCAAGAGAATGTCTTTAACAATTTCCTATTAAAAAATCCCTAAAAAAATGTCCACCCCCTGAAAGTTATTGTAAAATGTGTACACTGTGTACAACCACACAGTGTAGTCAAAAGACTCATTCATAGTTTTACAGGCTTCCAGAATAGTTTTCAGTAATAATTCTCTATTGGGCTACTTTCCTTACACTGATTTTCTTTTAAAGGAAGTCGATATCTGACACCCTGCATGTAACAGATTAGCTGATATAACACTAATCAAGGGCCTTAATTATTTAATTCAAGTGCTTCCAGTGGTGCGCTGCTAGGTAGCTGTTGTGATATTGTGTTCTAGCTGTGGTGTTGTGAAGGTGAAACTAAAGACCATGGAGTGGCCAGGACGGTTGCTAGGAAACGGCCGGAGTTTCAGTTACATGCTAACAAGAAATTGCCCACTTCTTGTTACCCGTCACTAAGACACTCTCTCGCACGTAAACAATCTCAGACACAAACACAACTACACACACACAGCCACACACAAAATTACAAAAGTGGCTTGCTTAATCTGGAAGGACATCTTTGACACTAAGTTGCATGTGTGTGTGCGTGTACATGTGGGTGCATGTTTAGACAGGAATATAAGCCCTGCGTGGTGTAGCCTGACAGGTCAAATAAGCAATAGAGATTGATGATACTGTTGTGCGGCATGCTCCTCAAATCTAGCGCACTTTGTTAAATCCATTTCACATAAATGTGGAAAAAGATTAGAGATGAGCCCAGATAACAAACCCTGTTCATGAACCAAACACACACATAATTGCACACCAACGAGGCTTTCAAAGGTTTTCACAAGACCAAAATCTCATATTCCAGCAGAAAAACAATCTGAAAATGGTCTGAATCCACAATGAGCTAAAAACATGTCAAAAACACATATTGACCTGTTTAGACAAACACAAATCACTTATCAAGTGGCTTAATGGTCAAAGGCCATAACTGTGTGGTCAACTGATTTAAAAAAAAGGGTGTCTCTTAAATCCACCACATACTTACTCACTAAAACACATGCACACACACACAGGTGTTTTTTCTTATAATTGTGGATGGCTCAGTGCCTGGCCTGGAGACATTCTGTCTGAGACTCTCTCCTGAGTAATGCTCAGGTGTGTGTGTGTGTGTGAGTGTGTGTGCGCGCGTTTTTGCCAAAACCCTCTTTGGTTCTTTTCTCCTATCAAGTAAACTTACGATATTCCGTTCTATCACAAATAGCAAAAATCTGAAAAAGATCAAATGCACTGCACTGGCTGGGTCAAATCAAAACAGTAAGCAAAACATTGAATTCATATATAAATATCGAAACTTTGATATTATTCTAATTTTATAGCTTTTATATAATTCAGCTTTATCTCCAAACATTGATAACACTGCATTTAAACTCTTTTGTATTACCAGAATAATATATTATACCATTATATTTTGAATGTCATGATGCCATAAACAAAAGCACATACAGTATACCACTACACTATATAAAAAAGTGTATGAATGTGAACTAGCTCATTCAAAGAGACTGCAGGCAAAAATAATAATCTAAATTAATTTCCTGAAACGTTTGAATTTTATTTGCATGACAGACCATGTGAAGAATAGAATCATTTGATATCAATTTGCATAGCTTTCTTTCCTTGCAATGCATAAAATGTAAATATAAAGGGCCAGATTTACTGAACAAGGCAAATTAGCAATTCCAAAATGGCGCCAATGTGTGTGGAAATTTCTGCGGAAATTAAAGAACACAGATGCAACTTCTCATTCACGTATCAACCATCACAATATACCAACCACAGCACAAATTAGAGCAGTTTCAAATAAGGAATAAAGAAATAAAAAAGCCACGGTATGTTAAAAAGAACCGGCGGTCAAAAATGCTAGAAGTTGCAAGAAGCTACAGTATGATAGACCTGGTATTGCGTGACTCCTTGTTAAGGGTTCCAAGTCGTCTTTTGATTTCATGAAGCAAATTAAAAATAACATCTTCTGCTATAAAGAAATTTTCTGCATGTACAAGGTTCCATGAATATTTAACGTACTTCATAAAACCATCAATGCCTAAAAAGAACCTTTATTTTTAATAGTGTAATGCCCAGTGTTTCCATTTAACTCACTAGCCAACATCACTGCAAGTGGTCCAAGCAAATAAAGGTCTATGTACTGTTCACTGATTTTTCAATAACATATTTTTTTAGAATACCAGAACAAATGTAAGTGCTTTAGTTTTGTTACAAGAATATACTTTGATATGCTTTTAACCCTCACGTTCTGCATTCATTTCATTTTCTTGCACATGCTGATCATTTTGCTTCATAAGACCTCAGTGTATTATCAAGAACAATGTTCTGTTCCATGATATGCTTTTCTTATTCTCAAAAATTGGCAGCCGCTGGCTTGCATTTTATTATTCACTAAGGACCACAATTCAGCGAAACTCTTTACAGTTCTACTAAAGCAAACTTTGATTGAACTATCCCTTTAACTGATCCATATGCATATTGAGTCAGTTTTTTTGCCTATTTGCATGATCATATGAGGAGTAAAATGACAGTTCAGTGTCCTTTCAAACACAAAGTGTATTTAATGCCTTTTAGGATGATAGAAGTTGTGCTTCGGGATGTACTTTGTAAGCATTGTTATCGATGTTTGTTATTGATGAAATTGGTGATGCAAATTAATTAAATTGATGACATTTTGTTGGCTGATCAAAAACTCAGACTTCACAAATTCTTTACAATCAGCATACTTCACACTCTGTGAATTAAGATAAAATCATGTAAATGATGGGTGTGATCCATTACTCCATTATAAAGGAGATAATGCTCTGCAATCTAAATGGTGGCTCATGCAGAGTAGCATATTGTTAAATGTTCTCTAACTTCACTTTTATTATGTTAATAATCCAATTTACATGAAACTTGTGTGTGATATTCCAAGCCTTCTAAAGGCATGCAGTAAGCATTTAAAGGAATAGTTCACACAAAAATGATAATTCACCCTCATACTCTCTGACTTAATCCATGTCTTATGAAAAATTGCCTGTTTTGTAATTCCTACACTATAAATCTCATCATCGCGTCAGCTTGATTACATTTCCTTGTGCCTGATGTTTGCACAGATTGCTGTACACTCGCTTTTTTTATTTTATTTTGCTAAACAAGACCTGGCCAAAGTATGCTTTTTAGAACCTTTCCAGTATTGAAATGAAGAAGAAATTCACACTGTGTGTATTTGTCTTTCTCTACTTAGGATGTTGATGTGCAGACTTCAGTGGAGACGATAAAGGAAATCATGTTAGAGGGAAGATTAGTCATAGATGGGCTATAAAGGCCTGTATTTATTGTTTTGCTCTTCTGTCTGCATACATTTCCGAAAATGCTCTGCATTTTTTTCAGTGCTCCTGTAGGTCCAGAGAATTTAAAACTTGTGTTAAGTGCATTCCATGCTGACTGAACTACTAAAAATACATTCACTTTACATTACGCATAATTTTAAGTCCCCGTATGTTAAAATGGCAGATTAAATCCCTGTTAAGAATAACAGTTTTTTAGATGTTTACAGAATACAAAATAACACTGTTAGTTACATTGAATAATGTAGCAATATTACTTTTAAATATTCCTCAATTTATTACTTTTACAACATTTATTACTTCTACCAGGGATGAGTTAACTTTCTTTACCTAAAACCAATTCTTAAATGAACTTTAATTTTATCGCTTTGCAAAAACTGGTTTCCAAACTTTTTTAAGTAGACTAAATTTGTTAGAATTGACAGTGTACAATTGCTCACAATGTTTGATATTTTATGAAGAAATTTAGCAAATGGTGTGCAACAGATTTATTCTTTACCTGTTGCATCTTGCTTAGATATTCTTATTTGCATATTTTTAGACAGCACAGTAATGAACTGGCAGCTTCAACAGATGATTGACTCATTCGTTTCAAAGCTGCTACCTGAAAAAAAAAAAACTAGTTTTTTAATGACTAAGGAGAAAAATAAATAATATATCGAATCCACTGATGACTTAGGAGAAAAATGTGTGAAATGCAGGTCATGCAGACAAACATAACAACACAAAAAACACAGACAGATCTGACACACATGTACACACATGTCTATAAGCTTGAGGTTTTTCCATTATAAGTCATTGTCACTATGGCAACAGGCTATAAACTCCTTTCCTGTCTTCATTAAAATCTGATTATGAATGAAATTAAATCCCACACATGCACACGCATGCACACACAGAAATATACACTCGTACCTAATAACGCTATACTTCAACAGACAGGCAACACTTCACTCTATTGTATCCGTCTTTAATTTCAAAACTGTTCCCACCAACTCGTGTGAACAGACAAGGCTTAGCAAGTGTGTGTGTGTGTGTGTGTGTTGTGAGCTGAGAGGACTGGGGTTAAGCGTCCACTCCGCAGACAAAAGCCAAACTCTCTACAGCACTGTGACCTAGGAAACGCTGAGCTCGGTAAACACACACACGCAGACACACACTCTGAGATGGCAAACAGTTTGGCTTGTCTAGCGTTTGGTGTGCGGATTAAGCAAGAAAACCACTATGATTTTTCACCCCAAAAACTCGTGGCACATTGCTCAAGAAAACCACACAGTCAAAGCCATATTTAAAATCAGCTAAGCGTGTGTGAACCCAAAGCCACTGCTAACAGACATGACAGGAATATGAAGATGTCTGCTGGCAAATTCACATATTCAACCTCTCACTTTTTCTACGCGTTTAAGTTTCTAATCTTCTCACGAAGCCTTTCTCATAACATAACGTCAGCGTTCCCAGAGACTTCAATAATGTTTTGCTTTGGTTTGCAAGCGCTGTAACACAAGCAGGCCTGATCGTTTTAATTTATGTTCTGAGGTTAAAGCTGTAATTTCAGCACTACTATTACAAAAATCATTGCAAAACAACAGAATTTCGAATATAACGAATATAATTTTTAAAAAGAGACCCCTTCATCTGTCATTGGACAGTAAAGCAAAGAGTTCCACCCCAAAGTCACGCCATTTTTTGAGTCCAAAATAACAAAAACGTAATATCTTAATTTGTGCTCATATGAATATTTAGAATTAAATAAGGAATTAATTTATAGATGAGCGATCCCTTTTACCTAAAAGAAAAATTAAACACACTTTCCATGTCTTTATCAACAGACATAAGAACCTTGATCAATATCTGTCTTTATGATTCAAAAAAATGTATGCAAAAAAATGATGCTTACACAATCACCATTGTAATGCATTTGATTTGACCTAATAACCAATGACAGGCTCAATAAAAGCCACACACAGATGTCACAATGGGAGAAATTCCTCCGATGGTCAGAAACACCCACAAACACACTCTGAAAGTTTGCACAGTGTGAAACAGCACTAACGGTTACTGGATGAGGGATGATGGCTACGTGACATGACAACAGTAACATAGCAACTATGAGCAGGAATTCGCGCCAAAAGATATGTTTGAATACTTGATTTAGAACAAAACTTGATTTAGAACAGAAAATAATAATAACAACTGCCCCAACTAACCCCAGCAATGTGCAAAATCAATGTTTTTTTTTTCATGTACTGCTCAACTTTTAGATTTTGGCCTATTTTCCAAACAATTTTATTTCCAAACAAAAAGTTTATTTTTATTTAGAAAATTTTCATTTCTGAAAGCTTGTAATACAAAACAATTGTTTTGCATGTAATGTAATTACCCAAGGTAATTTCTTACTTAACATAGTATCTATTTCTTAAAATAATCACCTGTGGTGTCTTGCTTTAAATATTTCAGGATATATTTTTGTTAACTTTCTTTCTTTTTTCTCACTCCTCCTGTTTTTTTTTATTTTTTTTATTGGTGTTCCACTCTCATTTTCAAACTACTGTTAAGTTTTTACAGAGTTCTTAATGGACTTTCAAAAGTCTGACCAATCTCTCTCTCGCTCTCTCTCTGCCTTCACGCCTCCTCTTTTCTCATTTCTCTTTTCTTTAAGTTCCTTTCTTCTTTCTTTCCCACTTTCTCTCTATCCAAACATACACAGCTGTGACCGACCTGCTGTCCATGAGAAATGTTATCTGAACGTTCTCTCCAACATACTGAATGTTATTCAAAGGTTTTCAAACAGGCCTGGCCTCTGAGGAAACAAAAGGCAGAAATACTTCAGCCGCTACTGTGGCAGCGGCCGTATGTGTGTAACCATAACTCATATTCACACAGACACACACAAACATATACGCGCACACACACGTACAGCAGAAGCCGGGGTCACTAGGGCACCCGGCAAGATGAACAAAACAAGCTCTAGAAGGTTCTGTCACTCACTACCAGACCATCCCCCTCAAAAAAAAAAGCAACAAAAAAAAAAAATCACACACACTCCATCCAGACACATTAACGTCAAACCTGATCAGAGGGGCAGAGGGAGAGGGGGCACAGATAAGAAAGAAAGAAAGAAATACACGTAAAGAAGCAAAAAAGAAAGAAGGGAAACCGTAAAGGAGCAAAATTAAGCAAAACGAGATAGACAGAGTGATGAAAGAGGCAGGCAGATGAAAGCTGCACATGATAGCCAATAGCCACAGATGTAGACGAGCAGAGATAATCTAATGAGGAAAGAACACTGTGTGTGTGTGTGTGTGTCAGGACATCAAATCAAATAATTCTATCAGAAAGTACAATAGCAGTGCTTCCTCCTTTTCCCTCATTGTCTTTTTTCTCTCTCTTGCACACCTGCTACCATCTTGCTGAAATTGAGTTCACAGACAGACCAGAAAAATCCTACATAAGATCCTGTACACACACTTTTATTGACTAACACTGTTTGTTTTTTAAACTGAGTTAATAATACTTTGTATCCCAAACTTTCAGTGTTTTTACATTTTCATTAAAACATTATCTACGATGTTCTTTAAGCCATTTTCCATTGGCTGATCCTCCAGTGTAGCTCATTTCAGGTTTTATTATCCATAAGGGGACATTTGGTCCCAGCTATGTATAAGCACAACTTGACCTCCTCACAAACACACACACACAATCTGATGCTTTTAAAAAAGGCCAGTGCTTTGCTAAAAACATAAATCTGTTTCTTAAACATTTCATTTTAAGACAAGCATTTTACTTGTCACAAACACACACACCTGATAGTTGAGCCTGAGGTTCCCTGTGTATTTTTAGGAGACCACACACACAACCATACCATGTCTAGAACATGAACAGTGAATATATGACTGCTGAAACATGAGTGATATGTGCAGCACACACACACACATACATTTCCTCCATCAACCTCCTGCAAAGTCCGTTAGAATGTTGTTTTTCCTGGTAAAGCTGTTAGCGCTCGCTACCCTTCCTCTCGCTCTCTCTGAGCAGCAGATGTTTAAGCGTCTATCTCCTTTTAACTCAATTTAGTCCGTTCATGGTCTGAACCTCCCTTACTGCTGATCCCTAGATGTCCTGCATAACTCAATTATAAACACACACACACACACTTATGTCTGGGAGTAATGAGCAAGATTTAGAAGACAGATCTGAAAATGTTGTGTTTATGCTATCATTTTCCTCCAAATTTAATGTCACAATCTTTTGTTAAAAATGTATTAAAACAACATCTACAAACCAAACAGAAAACCAGAGAATGAAACAGCAACATTTTAATGTATTAAAACGTACTCCTAGATTAGAAAGATCCCACTGCAGCCCAAGTAAATGTAAATAAGTAACAAAAAAGAGTAAATACTGTACATTTGTAAATGCATTTGTAAAAGTTACATTAATTAATAAACTTCGGTAAAGACACAAAAATAATCCTGTTTAAAAAAGGCAACAAAAGGAGAACTGAGAGAGACAGTGAAAAGGAGAGTAAGAGGAAAAAAAAGGGGTGAGAAAAAAAACAGAGAGAGGAAAGAGAGGGGCTAAAAGATAAAGAACTCACAGTCTGAAGAGTTTGGTTGTGCCCAGAAACAGCAACTCCGGAAGAACCTGAAGATTATTCCTGTTGAGACGCCTGCAAACACAGACACACGCAGCGACATGAAATCACACAAAACACACAGTGATGTACTTTCTGTACATTCAGAAGAGCAAAATTCAATGACTGTGAGGCACCAGAAATTGTATGAGGTCTATCACACCATAAACTATTTGCAGAAAGTCTAATCTAACATGTGGGGTTGTCTGCTCACAAAGCTGACTACAATAAGTTTTGAACTGGAATAATCTACCCCGTGACATATTAAAGCATCAGAAAAATATGAACACAGTAAATATTGTGAATAGATTCCATATGAAACGACAGATCTAAATGTTTACAGAATATGCACTGATTGAGCTCAAGAAAAATACTTCAAACGTTTAATGTTATAAAATATTTCAATTTGTGCTTTCCAGTCATCAACTTGAGCCTTGACTGTTTGTGTGTCTGTGTGTGTGTGTGTGTGTGGCTGGCAGACACTGTCAGTGTGTGGGGGCATCTAGCAAACACACGCAGACAAAGAACAGCCCGGAAAAACAGATGTGGGAAAAACAAACAGAACGTCTCACACAAAGTGAAGCAAAAGAACTTACAGTGCAAATACACACACACACACGCACACACACTAACACATATGCACACATGTCATGAAAGGAAATGATGCATATTTGCTTAAGTTCAATGAAAATTCAGTGATAAAAAGTAATTTCTTACTTTGTCTTGCTCGGGTTCTCTGACATGGTAATAAACTAAGTAATATTCCCTACTAGCGCATGTATAATAGACATTATGCATGACAATCAGCACATATATAATACCCACTGCGCATATTAATGAAGAGTGGCGCCACTGCTGTCTGTGTGTTAGATTAATGAGGCTTGAGATTAATCAATAATGTTTTTAATACCAGAATACTGATCGTTCAGAGCAGCTTATTAAGCTTCCAGGTTTTGAGAACTTCTAAAATGGCATTATGAAGTCTAAAAATAATACAATAATACAAACACCCAATCAATTCTTGCGCTCTGACATCAGCATGCGAGATTTACCACAATTCAATCACAAAAGCCGGAGTTCTAAAGTGAACTCTGCCAGCACAAAGTACGAAACCATCAAGCTTTCACTCTCCCTGTTTTTATGCCCTCACTTTCTCTGACATACTCTTGCAAACACTCAAACATAGCAGCCGATGACATCATCGTTCAGCTTCTGGGGTTACATCATTCCATTTGAATATTTAATGAATGATGAAATAATAACGAGGCACACAGTGCTGCACACTCCAGAAATGCCCACGTGTTTCACTCAGGCACAGAGGACAGCCTTCCCCGAGGACCCCGCTGCAGAAACACACAAAGACACACACACAGTGCTTAAAGCGAATAAGATCGGCCCTTAAAATAGACGAGTACACACAGACACACACACTTACAGATAGAAATGCACATAGTCAGACTCTGACACACACACACAGACATGCACTCACAGTCATTTCCAAGGAGGGCCATAAAGTGAGATGACTTTTAATGCCAAAAAACACCCAACAAGACTGAACAGAGGAAAGAATGAATTGAAAGTTAGTGTGAAGATGCACACTGCAACTGTAGCATAAAGCACACATGATCCGCAATCAATCACATATAGCTCATGAGATAAGTTTATGGCTTGATTTATAAATCAGTAGGCTCAGACGGGCCGCCCACAGTCTGCTCGCTGACAGCCTGATGCATATTGCACACAAAACTGGAAAGCACTTTCTTCATTTGGCAAGCACTAATCTGATTGGCTAGATCTGTGTAACTTCCTTATGCACAAAAGTCCAGAAGGACACAAAGTCAGGTACTGGCCTAATACAATGAACACTTTTGACAATTAAATAGCGGTTGGATTGGGCAGTAGTTTCAAATGATTAAACAATATTCAGTATTTAGTAGCAAGTCAAATTATTTTGATTTTGGAGTTGTGAATAAAATTATCAGTTGTGGATAGACAGAGTGTACACTCCTTTTTACAATATATAAATAAACTGTATTATATAAATATAAGTGTTCTAAACAACCGTTCATGGCAGCCACCGCACCTTTATTTTGTTGTACACAGGTCTGGCATAAACTATAGTAAAGTAAAAACAATGCAAAAAATGAAACAAGATGCAAAATAAAAGAAAAATTCAATTTAAACTACACTTAAAATACTGCTGCATAAATGGGCAATTAAAAACGAGCTGCAATGTCGACTAGATCCTATGCCGTTTAGTCAAAGGTTCGTCTGCGTGAGAATGAAACAGTGACCATGATAGTTCTCAGTTTCAATCCACACGACATTAACTCACAAGCAACAATTAGTCCATTAAGCATACAGACTTTTTTCTCATCTCAGTCATTTCCTAATGCATTCGCTTTCCTTCCTCTGTTATGTAGGTTATTTTGGTGTACTTTTGTCTTTTCA
>JAUCNO010000626.1:1080820-1124442 GCA_032353835.1 Enteromius viviparus | reverse complement strand
GAAAGCCGCTATAAATTCCAGACCTTCAGCCGTCAGTCTGAAGGTCTGGCTACGCGAGACTACGCCTTTCCTAATAAAGTGCTAATTAGCAAGTTTTACTATGAATACGGCTAAAAAGATACTCTGCCAGTGCCTCTGAAACGAGAGGCGGGGTCAGCGGAGCTATTGAAGATTTAAAGAGGAAGTACACAGAACAGAGTGATTTCTAAAGAGCTGTTTTTGACAGGTTTTTTTTAAACTATCTTTGAGCAAACAAACTATATTACCAACTTTCCATTAAGACCCTAAAGAATCATATTAGCTTGTGAAAAATTGGCTTTGTATGACTCCTTTAAACCTGAATGTGGGACAACAAAAGATAGATCTTAGGGATCTAGACGATGAACAAATAGTAAGTATGTTTAAGGTTGTAACGATTGGCTGAAGGTGCACGCTCAGACCACTGGAGGGCACTTCAGTCTCCAGAGAACTCTGTGTGTGTTTCTCATAGTTGTTATGTCCGGACTCTTTCCCAATGAACTTAGATCTGCCTATCTCATCTGTTACCATGACAGCTCATTGTTGTCTCCGCCCAGTCCTTCATTTGTATGTGTATTTATACCACTGGATGGGCTGGTTTATTTACTCGTTTTGATGTACATGTCCAGTTAGTAACTCTTGCCAATTGTCCTCCCGTGTTTCCTTGTGAATGGACTATTCTGCGTTTCCTGGATTCCTTGTTGCCGACCTTGCTCTCTCTCTCTTGATGACCGTCTCAGTCTTGCCCCATGGATTCTATTTGCCGTTGTGATGACCCATGCCTTATACTCTGACGATTCTAATGTTTGTGCCTACGCTACACCTGTCTGTCGATGACTGAACGTCTGACTCTGTTACTTTAACAATCAGCAATTGGATCCGAATGTCTCCTTGTTCCTGATCATCGTAACATAGGTATGATGGGGCTGGACAGTTTTCTTTCAGTTTTCTTTGCCCTAGTCTTGACCTTGCAGCAGCATTCTGTACCATCTGTAAGCATGCAATTGATGACTGAGGAAGACCCAACTATGATGAGTTCCAGTAATCAAGTCGAGAGGTGAAAAAGGCATGAATAACCTACTCCAGTTCATGAAAAGAGCTTTAAATCTTGATATGATCCGTAATTGATAAAAACTGTTCTTGACCACAGTATTAATATGCTTAGTTAAGCAGAGCTTAACTTTGGGGGTCCAAAGAATGATGAATTAAATTTTATCTTCATTAAGTTGAAGAAAACTATCAGACAGCCATTTCCTAATGTCCCCAAGACAGGCCAGTAAGGGGTCAATGATATTGCCAGCTTTTAATAGTAGGTACAACTGAGTATCATCAGCATACAAATAAAATTTAACATTATATCTTCTAATAATATCTCCCAAAGGACCCATGTATGAATTAAAAAGAAGTGGGCCTAAAATGGATCCTTGCGGCATTCCTCAAGTATAAGGAGGAATATATGAAGAGAATTTACCTAATTCAACAGCAAAAGACCTGTCTATACGATATAGTAGTTGAATCACTGCAAAGAAAAGTCCACAATGCCAAACAATGTTTCCAAGCGGCCGAGAAGAATATTGTGGTCAACAGTATTAAAAGTAGCCATAAGATCCATCAGCAACGAAAAGCAAAGTAGACGCAGTGCTATGATTGGCAGAGAATCCAGATTGGAGATATACCATTAACTTAGCTTCATTCAGAAAGGGGATCAGTTGTGAGAATACCACATTTTCTAAAAGTTTAGAAAATGATAGCTTGGAGACAGTTTGATAATTATAAAGGCACCCTTCCTCCAAACCCTGTTTCTTCAGCAATGGTTAAACGTAAGCTTAAAACGGGACCACCCCAGCAGTTAGGGATGAGTTAATCAATAACTTAATAATGATAATAATAAATAATAAATAATAATAATATCGGCAGGAATTACATTAAGTAAAGAGGCAGCTGTCTTCATCTTCTTGAAGTTCTTGAGTTTGCTCAGCATGAAACTGAACTAGCCATTGACAACAATGATAGATCTCTCTCTATAATGAATAATATCATATATTATCAACATTATCTAACTAAAATCCCAGTCTGCTGTAAAAGCTTTACTGATTTTATATAGTAAATACAATAATTTTTATTTTATAAAAGATATTAATATTCCTAGTCTTTTGATGCAAAACGATTGATTTGTCAGAGGAATAGACACGGTCTCCGTCTCCGTCTTCTGTGTACTTCCTGTGCACTGATGCAGTCTATGCGCAATTTTAAAAAATTAGGCAAACCATTACATTAAGCCAAACACCTGAAAACAATGGAGGACCCCTTGAGCCTCAAAAAGCGACGCAAAACAGTTTTGACCAAGCATCAAAATGTGACGAGTTGGAGTGAGTTTAATACAAATATGGGTACAATCAGGTGACAGCTGATAGCTTTAATCTGATCTGCTGTAATTACAAATGAACACCAGAAATGTGGTACTGAGTGTTTCTTTGTGTGCTAGAGAGATGGAAAAGAGAGTGTAAGCAACTAAGGAACTGAAAGTGAGTTTACAACCTGTGTGTTTGTTGTAATTTACTGTTGTTTAGACTGCAGTAAACACATTTCCAGATGGACGTTAGTCTGCACACTGTCCTTCTCTGTGAGCGTGTGTCTGTGTGTGTTAGTCCATAAACCAGACCACATGGTAAAGCATTAAACGTTCCTTATGAACATCTGCCGGTACCCCAAGTCTTTAGCTGAATGACAAGCCTGCTGTAGAGATAAAATAAAAGAAATTGGGTCTTAAATGGCACTTGTCATAGTTTTAGGCTGATTAATATAAATACATCTGTAGTTTTTTACTGTGTCCTACAGGGCATCTGTTAATAATTAGAAAGTGTAAAAACATCAGTAAAATGAATTTAGATGATATCTGAAGAAAATCCTTTTAAAATTGTATTCCAGCTAATGTGTTACCAGCATCAGTTTATGACAAAACAATTAGACAGTTAAAAAGCAAAGTCTTTTTAAATCTAGTTTAAAATTAGTCAACATTCTTAGAAACGCAATCTTTGTATTTATTTTTGTTATATGGTTTTGAAAACAATTTAAAGGCTACAACTTAAAATTCACTAGTTCCCACTACCTCGGGCGATAAAATAGCTTGTTTGGCGAACTGTCCGGGGGACAGGCAGGGGCCTCCGAGCCCTAGGAGGTTTAACCCTCTAGGAGGCTAGGGTTAACAGATGCTCTGAGTCCAGCCTGGTCCCCGTGTGCCCCCCGGAGGAAGTGGGGAACTGGGCAAAACGAGGGACCCTTCGTGAGGGTCGGCTTTGGCTCGGATGGCGGAAGGGGAGGTGGAGGAAGACAAAAAACGCAGAAGCCGAGGATAGGGAGTGAGCGGTATTTAAGGCGGAGGAGAGGAGATACGCGGAGTTATCAGTAATAAGGAGATTGGTGGCAGCTGCGATCGTACGTGCGTGCTCCTCCTGAAATTTGATTTATTGCTTAATCGTCATGTAAAAAATTTCTTTATTTTGTTTTCCAAGAGCAATACTGTATATCTTTAATCTAAAATTTGTGTTTCACATATTTAATTCATAAATATCATTGTTTTTGTAGAGTTATGACATTTTCCAAATCTGAATAACCTCATAAATGGTCATAAACCATCACAATACGGTCAATGCAAAATATGTATTCTTAAAATATATAAAGCTTATTCATGTACTAAAATCAACTTTCAGATCCAACTTTCCTAAACTGAATGCTGTAAAGTAAGAATTACAACAATGCCAATCCAAAACCTCTTACATAAATAACTGAATCAGCCAATAAGAGTCTGTGAAAGTATATATATAATTTAAAAAAATTAGGTAAACCATTACATTAAGCCAAACACCTGAAAACAATGGAGGACACCTTTTGCCTCAAAAAGTGAAGCAAAACTGACAATAATTTATTGAATTAATTGCAAGAAAAAAACTATTTCCGGAACAGCTACAAGTTGAACCCTATAAATACTAGTGTTTTGTTTGGATGCAAACAATTTTACATTGTTTTTCTCATTATCAAAACTATAAGAGAACAATTTGTCTACAATTAAAATGCAAAAGAAAAGTTCAAATAACTAAATTATAAATTATTATTATAATAATCAAATACAGTTCAAATAGCACTTTAAATAAAAAAAACAGTCTGTAACAGCCCATTTCTTGATATTAATATGCGACTCAAAATGACAGTGCTGCCTGTTAGTTTGCTTAGTTGAACACATATACACATATAGGCCTAAGTTGTGCACACTGACTAAAATTATTATGCATTCTTCCTTTGTGAAAAGTATGTGGTCCTACTGGAGTTTCAGTTTTATATTTATTACTTTCATTATTATTATTATTATTATTATTATTATTATTATTATTTAAGACTAAAATTTGACACATACATATGATCCTTGATATTTTAAAAACTTACTGACTTTGAGTTATGATGGTCTTTGGTGGTCCTCTATTTACCGTAGCCATTTGACATGCATGAAATGTCAAAAAAACACTTTAAATATCTTATAGTTAGCTTTTTTTTTTTTTACATTACTTGCTCAGTGACTTCGCTCAACATTTCATTTTTCCAAAACAACTGCTGTCATTTTCATTTGACCATGCCTGTAATGCCTGATAAAGCAGTGGTTTTGAGTGCAGTGCTTCGTTGTACAGCAGAAGCAGCATCTAGACAGGGTTGCCAGATTTTCTCAGCAAAACCCGCCTAATTGCTTTTCAGGGGGAATTCTGGAAAAATCGCTCTAGTGGGATAAAAAAATACATGATTCTTTGGCAGGGTTCCTCTAATAAAAGTCGCATTCCAGGTGCAAAATATCATGTTATTGGGATTGCTTCAAAGTAAAAATCTAAAGTAGCCCATTTCAGAAAAAATGGCAATTTGCATTTTCATTTAGACCAATGCCAAAAGATGGAGAGCAATATGCAAATTTTTCATGTTGATGTCAACACTGAAACATAAATAATAAATCAATATCAAAACAATGCAAGAAATACAATTTCCTTTAAGGCAGTGGTCCCTGTTACAGTGACATCTTGTTTAAAAACCAAACACATACACGCACGTTCAACTGACAGTCAGTCAAAACTGCATGCAGGAACAAATGAATACAAATGAAACTTGTGCCATTCTGAAAGCCCATCATACCGAATGTCTGATATTTCAATCTCTATTGAATGTCAGCTGTATACTGAGAAAGACAACCAAAAAATAAAGGTAGACAGAACAAAGTATTCCACATTCCAAGTTCAGGTGTTTTCCTGTTAATTGTTTTGTTGAGTACTGTTTCGTCAAGAAGGCATGTTTGCTCTGTGGTTATGACTATGTTTGTTTGAATGGCATGTGGATGTTTTCCACTTAAACAAAACATTTCATTTCCTGCAAAGTGTGAACCACAATACAAGACCTAGACTTAAATCCCTCATACAAAAGCTGTCAGGTATGTTCGTTTGTTCAGGCACTACAAAAGACTTCAACTAAACAGTTAAACATCTCAACTATTCAATTGTTAAAGACAGGCAATACAAGCATGTTGATACAATCTCTATTCTGGTGAAATAACAACTGATCATAATAGCAGCCCAAACAAATGAGCAACAGGCGTTTCAATGACTAATGCTACTTATTTCCTGGAGGTTGACTAGCTTTACTGAAGTTTTGTCTAAGGAAAGTTGGAGATGGGGGGTCTTGCAGATGGAAGGCAGAGATGAAGAGATAAAGAGAGGGAGCGACTGCATATGTCTTTAATCAGAAAGCGACTGACCTCAGCAGCATGGCAGCATTATAATGATATCATGAACTCTTCTGTAAACATGCAGAATGCAATCATTTGTCCAAATACACATTGCCTATTCAGCGTGCACACTGCTGTTTTGTCTAACTACTAATGTAATCTCTTATCTCTTGATTTCTTTCTTAATTATCTCATTACTTGCTTCAGTTACTGTCAATTGGCAAATTTTAAATTATTCAGATGTCAACAGTTTTTTTGCTGAAACTCTGATAGTATAGTATAGCCTTCGGTTATTTAGCTGAATAAAATCTGTTGTATGGGTCAGCATGAACACTAAACAGCTTGAAGTCACATTTATTTGTATAGCACTTCATTTAATATAGATTGTTAAAGCAGCTTTAACAGGAAAATAACTGTCAGTGTTGCAAGGTTCGTCAATATTGAAAAGCTCAATACTTCTTGGGATAAAAGCTTACCAACTTTTTATCTTTGTATAGAATATTATTCAACAACTTTGATGCCATGAAATGCAACACTATAAACCCTACGTACATCTTAGAAGTGATAAATAAACAGCTTGACAGATAAAACAAATACACATTTTTAACAGAGGATTTAGTTTTTTTTACATAAGCTTGACATTTTAGCATTTAAATCCTCTACAGTTTGCCTCGTTGCCTCTTCTTTTAGTGGTAATGAACATTATGCTACAAAGGCTGTTCACGTAGTTTACTTGTACTGAACATTTGGAATATTCCTTAAAATCTTGCTTTTGGAACATTTCCACCAACCAATTGCTTTAAAACTGCATTTATAGTTTGTGTGACAACATGAATGTGTTTAATTAGGAGATTGAGTTTAGATCCTGATAAACTTAATGAAACATTCTTTAACTGACCAAACCTGTGGCAGACAGAGTGGGATCTTATTACAGTGTTTTATTAGCATAATGGCCAACTTTCAGGTGCTCTCACTAATTAAGGTAAAATGAAGGAAGGAGAGAAAAGGGAAGGAAAAATTTGTGTGTGGAGAGAAAAGCAGAGTGAGAGAAAAAAGAGAAAGAGAGGAGTGTGGGAAAAATCAATAAGACTCCCACTCCAAATCCGTCTGCAAAAGAAACAATCACCCACCTCTCTCCTTCTTATATTCTCTCTCTCTTTCTCTTTGGGGTGGATAAACAGAAAGACCTACTTGGTACCTCTCTACCATCAGAGCACATCCACACACACAGACAGTCCCAGACACACACACACAAAGTGCAGAAGTGAAGTGGGCACCCCAGACTGTTATATTCAGCCCATTGAAAGCTGCCTGGAGTATTACTCAACCAAAAGAAGGGATCACGGAGAAAGACCAGAAAAGGAAACAAAATAAAGATTGTAATAGAGTGGACAGAAAGAAATAAAGGAAGAAAGAGAGGTAGTTTTAAGTAAAGCCCACTTGACTTTGCTTGCATGTGTTTATGAGAATTAAGAATTGTGTATGGGTGTGTGTGTGTGTGCATATATATGCTTGGATCCGTCTGTGAGCATTAAGAATGAATGGTATTACCGATTGTTCAGGGAGGCCCGAAGCAATAGCCAATAATAATCCTGCATTTGAATGGAAAGCTTTTTCCCTCCCTGGAATTTCTCTGTCTCCTCCGCCCTCCCCATTCACACGCCTTTACTGTACATAAAAGAAACAACAGAATAACATAGAGAGAAGAAATAAAGGGAGGAAGAAAGGCACTCTGAAGTGGCTTAGGTCTATCTGCGCTATTTGTCAAGTGAAACTCAGGCAAGCTGAATGCCTGTGTATGTGTGTGTGTCTGTGTCCACATGCTTGTACAAGACTGCGTGAAGCATGTCTATGTAGCCTCATGGCAGATGGGGGCATGAATGTGAGTGTGTTTGTTTCTCCCTGCGTGTGTTTTTCTGCATGTGTAACAGATGGTTAGTTGTGGTATGCGTGTTGCACTTGATGTACTCAACAGCTAGCTGGACACTGTCCAGTGAATTTTGAATACAGTACATAATACTGTATGACTCCAATGACAGACACACCTGCTTTAATGCATACATAATGTTTAAAAACAGAAAGTATTGCGCTAATGTGAGCATAAACTCATATCTGAACTTCACTGCACTGTTTATGGTGATTATTCACTAAATTTGTGGATGGTTATGTGACAACAACAACAGCAATGTTTGGACGCCAGGTGTCATATTCAGCCCTCGAGATTCAGCCCCTTGAGTGTCAATACATTACTTTTTTTCTTTTGTGGAACATAAAAGAAGTTTTTTTTTGAAAAATGTCTCAATGTCTTTTTTTAACTTCCATACAATGGAAGTCAATGGTAACCAAAACTCTGTATCAACAAACATTGCTTAAAAAATGTCTTCTTTTGTGTTCTGCAGAAGAAAGAAAGTCATACTGGAGTAAAACAACTTGAGGGTGAGTGACACAGTTTTAATTTTTTTTAACAGGCCATTAAGTATCCTGAACTAAAAAGTAACAATTTCACTTTTTTAAAGTTATTTAGTGTAATGTTGTTTTTCGTCTTTTTCACTTAAGAAAGTTTAATGCCTACAAAAACGTTTAGTAGGGAATAGCCTACAAGTTACTTCCCGGGTTTGTTACATCAGGAACCCAGATAAACCCCGCCTTCGGGAACGCAAAAAAGGGGAGCGAGGCCATGCTGCGCAGCGTTAGAGAAGAGGAATATAAAACTAGAGTTAAAATCTATTTATATAACAATTCTAACCATTCTGATGGATTCTCAAGTTTAAAAAAACAAGTTCTAAAGCAGCGGTTTTTATTACTGTTCCTTCTCTCTCCCCCTCTCTCCCTTATTCAAATCATCAGCTCAGTGAATACACTTTTCACGTAGCTAGCGTAATACATTTACGCCATACTGTATAAAACCTTTAATCAGAATAAAACCATATATTAAAAGTTAACATAGTAGCATTTACAAAGAACAGCGTATCTAAAAGTATGAAACAACAACAAACAAAAAAATAGGCTTGCTACTAAAAGCCGTGCTTACACAGGTTCTGCCCGATTGTCTTTAATAATTTCTGCATCTCAAATTGATAAGCAAAAGACGATCATTGTTTACAATACATCCGGAGACATACTGCGTAGATGAGGGGGCGACGGGCGAGGCGCACTCTAGAGGTGGTTTAGCCATTCACAACTGCATCAACCAATCTGAGTCCATCACTTATTTTTGAGGGAAATAATAAAAGTAGGAAATGATCAGAAAAATTTCAGTCTAAAAATAGTTTTTAGTAGTTTTTGAAATCTTAAAGGTAGATAGATAAAGTTAGAGTTTAAATGAGGTTAAATGGATTAGAAATAGCTACATAGAAGGGAAGTCTGATTAAGTCTCATGGGGCTTCAGTGTGTTTAGATTACAATTCATCAATGTAATTTTATTTTTATGATCTGATTCTTCATTTTTATGAAAACAGTAAGTTCGGATCAGTTAGAAAAGATAGCATCCCAACCAGACCAATCAGAAGAGTTTTTAGAGTTAAAGTTCTAGGAGGAGTAGCATTTTTATAATTTTAGTCTCAAAAGAAGTTTAAATAGTAGATCAGTCAGTTGGCTTTCTCAAGCTCAGTGGATTTTTTATTAACACATGTTAGACTTTGTTAAAGTGCTCAGTAAAAAGTGTTTCCTAAATAGGCGTTTTGGGGGTTTGTGTGGTTATGAAAAGCTAATAATTAACTTAGACGTAACATTAAATAAATAAACAAATAAACAAACAAACGGTATAACTAATCTCACTGAAATAGCAATATATCTTATCACAATTATAAGATCAAAGGCTAAATTGTATGTAAAGTGCTATAGTATTCTGTTCTTCATGAATCCTGTCAAAGTTAAGAGCAGCACTGTGTTCATTTACGTGTAGATTATCATAAACAGTTTTTTCAGAGTGGCTCTGTTCACAGGTTTTTTTATTTTTTACACTTTAAGGGTTTGGTTGACAAAAACGTTTGGGAACCTCTGTATTAAAAGGTTTTTATATAAAATGTAGGGTTTTTTATTTAAAGAAATTCATCTGTTATATATAGAATATTAATCAAGACCTAATGTAAATGTTGTTCACCATTACTTTATATCTACTGCATTAATTAATGTTGCAACCACTCCAGCAACTTTATTTTGATTGTGCACTTGAAATAAAATGTTTATTAAAGTGATTTATTTGTTATATGTTTTTGTCCTTTTATATTTTCATGAATCATCAAAGTGAGCTTGTAATGTTTCTGGTCTCTAATGAGACTCTTCCTGCCTGAACTGCAAGGAGAACATTGCATTCTAGGTACCGTATAGCGTTTTAGGCATAATTAGTCTGGATCAGGTGTTAGTCCATGCATCAATAACTGTACAACTGCGCCAACATAATTACATATCGTTCGAATTCATGATTGTAAACGAAAAACGGATAACACCATCTGGCCCCATGTCATTTAAATATGAGATCTCTGGTTAAGCGCACAGAGCTAACCATGTAAACACAACCTGCAGCGTTATTATAAAAACAAAAAACACTGTACAGGAAGAGAACTTTAAGCAGACTCTGCATCACCGGTGGCATCATGCCATGACATTTCTGATTCGCAATCCAAATGTTCAAACAATCCAGAATTGGTAACACAAGCCTTAATATGTAATCTGGATGACATGCCAATCGATTAGGCTCAAATTTATTAGTACGCCAGGCATAGCCTATAAAACTGTGTGTGTGTGGGGGGGTGTATGTCGTAGAGCACCTGTCTTCCCTTTAGAAAGTACCAGACAGAGCTAATGAGACCAGTGATTCACTGAATGACTCAATTCATCTTCATTAGTGAGCTCAGACACTCTCTCCTTGCTCTCATTCACATACTCACGTTTTCCAGACATCTTCATGCAGATATACAGTACACAGAGATTCATTTTGTCATGAGTGTTTATTCACTCAATAATAATAATACCACATGTCCATATTCATAACAGGACGTATAGTATAAATGTCGCAATATGCAGCCATTAAAATGAGATATGTTTAACAAGTTAAACATGATTGTTACAGTTGTTATACCTTTCCATTTTTCCAGAGCATTAAATGTTAAAATGTCTAAAACAGACATCTCAATGGTTGAGAAAATGATTTTTCTGATCTATCATAAAACCTCCGTTTTGGTCCCTGAGAGCAGTTTAACTAGGCTACAGACTGTAGTGTGTGTGTGTGTGTGTGTGTGTGTGTGTATGCAAGCACGTAAATATTGATTAAACCTACCGTTTTTTAGCAGGAGGAAGTAGACACTTCAAAGCTGACTTTTACCACAAATGCACACACACCAACTCACACAAGCGCACACACACTGCTGATTTTCAACTTCAAACACTCCTGGTGTTTGCTCTGAAAATAAGACCGCTGTGTAGCCAAAAGATTCATTTCCTATGCGGAAGGGAGAAGGAGGGAAAGGGAGAGGGCAACAATGATGCCAGATACTTGTGAACTGACTTACAATTCATAGCCATAACAATAACGATACTGGCAGTGACCTCTGATCACAATGTATTTGGTCAGAATGACCTAAACCCGTCTAACTAACTATAACTAACTATCATCACGGTAAAGCCAGCTGCCTGTTTGAACTGAAAGACAGGACCTTAAATCCTCTGTTTCTCCCATTCATTTTTCTATGAGTGGTCCCTCTCCTCCCCATTACACGGTCTCTGGTCAAAACAGCAGGAAGATGCTATAAAATATTAGTGTGAACTCATACCATGTGGTATAAATCATCAAAACATACACAGACAAAGTACACCAACTATTAATATACATATAAACACACACATGCTCAACCTGTAGAGGGAGAGAGAGAAATTAAGGTTGGCGTGTGGCCTATGAGAGCGTTATCTGCCAGTGTGGCATTTCTCTATCACTTCCACACACTCTCACTAAGGCCTCATGCCAGACTCAAACTGTGCTGGCCCACTGAACCACTCACCGAGCTCAGGCTGTGCCAAATGCACACACACACACACACATACACGGTGACTGCTGGCAGCAGTGGGTTGTCAGGCAACAGATGGTTTCACTGAATGAGCCTCTCATGAGAGATAACTGATCTGGAAACGCTCAAACCATTACACAACCAAACACTAACCATTCACAAACCAAAGAGCAACCACAAATGAACAGCTAAACTAAATAAAAAGCACATTCAAACCATTATCAACCAAAATATCGACCACTCTTCTTTAAAAAGATAGCACAGAGCAAAACTTTAAAATAGCTTTTAAAAAACCTATCAGCAACTATGGTCAAAGTGCTAAAACCAATACCACATTATGTGTACATTTTGAGTTGATTTTAGAACAAATTTTGTTTCCGTGCAAGTTTGTTGTGCTAAGAGAGTACTTGGATCTCTGGTATTGTGTAACTTAATTCATTTAGTGTGTGAAGCCCATTTTTTCCATAACCATTTACAAAGTATGCAAGTGTAGCATACTTAGGGTTTTAAAATCTGTTCAGATTAAAAGTCATGTAATTTATTCCAGCCTTTACATTTAAACGGCATACATCAGCTTAGAAATTCACCCAGAAATGATTATTCTGTTTTACTTGCCTTCATTTAGTTCCAAACAGGTTTATGGCTTAATTCTATGCAATTCTATTATATGTTCCAATTATGTCCAAAATTTACAAGCTCCAAAAGGATATAAAGACTAAAAATTAAACTGTTCCTTACTCCACTGTTGACTACACAAGAAACGCTTATCAAACAAAGTTAAAAAATTACTTAAAGGGTTACTCCAGCCCAAAATTAACATTTTGTCAGCAATTACTTACCTCCATGTCGTTATAACCCATAAAAGATTTGTTTGAACACAATGTAGGATATTTTGGATGAAAACCGAAAGGCTTGTCCCATTGACTGCCCAGCACTGTCAAGGTCCAGAGAAGTATGAAAGTATGAAAAGTATGAAAGAAGAGTCAGAAGAGTCTATCTGCCATCAGTGGTTCAATCTGTATTTTATGAAAACCGAGAGGTATATTTTGTAAGCAACAAACATAAAAATAACGACATTTATTCAACAGTTTTTCTACTCTGTCTCTCTGCATCAAATTAGCACCATTTTAGAGAATAATATGAAATAGTACGCAAATAGTGCACATGGTTCATGGTCAGCCTTACCACACAGATGTGTTTTCCACCTGTCTACACTGTGATTTGAATGAGAATAGCACATCCTTGTGGTACAGCTGACACAGAAACGCATACACTGTTTGTGTCCAGTAGATATTCTCCAACAAGACGCTTCATAACGTTATGGTTGAACCACTTATGGCAAATGAAGTATTCTGACTATGTCTTTTATACTTTTCTGGACCTTGACAGTGTTCATTACTTGGCAGTCAATGGGAAAGATAAAAGTCTCCCGGTTTTCATTCAAAATATCTTAAACTGTGTTTCAAGGATGAAAAAAGCTTTTTCAGGTTTTGAACAACATGGGGGTAAGTGATTAACAAAATTTTTTTATTTTGGGGTGGAGTAACTTATTACAGGGTTAGTTCACCCAAAAATGAAAATTCTGTCATTTATTACTCACCCTGGTGTCGTTTCAAACTCATAAGACCTTTGTTCATCTTCGGAACACAAACTAAGATATTCTTGATGATATCGAAGAGCGATCTGTCCCTCTATAGACAACAACTGAAATGATCTCAGATCCAGAAACTTGGTTAAAAACACCAGTTTGACGATAACATAATACTTTTGTTTTGCACAAAAAAAACAAAAATAACATTATATACTCAACCATTCTTCTCCTGTGACGTCCTCAGCCATTTTACAGAACATTACTGCGTAAATGTAAACAGCCGCAGATTAAGCACATGCATTTGCTTTCACTCGGATGTTAACAAGGCTGATTATGGCAAATACTTGCATATACGGCGCGTTGAGATATCTCTAAAATAGCAGAAGATGTAAGCAATGGGAGAAGTTTATTATTATTTTATTTTTTGTTTTATTCGCGCAGAATTCTTGTAGCTGTTACACTCTTGCTGGAGCATGGATTGCAGGAGTCGTGGGGTAAATCAGAAAATGAACATTTTAATACTTAAACTCAAAACCAACGTAAAATACAAGAACATGTAGACAATAATAATGACTGACAAGGGAGGCTAGAAACACAGGGTTAAATACTGAAACATAATAAGACAACCTTAAAACACATGGGGAACATGGCTGGACACAAATTAACATAATTAACTGATCGGGCACAGGAACTACCAAACAAGGGCATATGTGGAAAGGAAAAACCAACACAGGAGGACATGAAAGTAAAAACTAAAACAGACAGAAATTTAAAATTAACCTCCCACTCCTGGGAAACAAATAACATAAAAAACAAACACAACAGGCGAGGGGGGGTGGACGCGCTGGAGGCCGGAAGGGAGTCACTGACTGCCTCCAAAGTGGATCTGCAGTAGAGGATGACACCGGAGTGGATTTTCACTCCTGTCCCGTCCCACTCCCATAGAAAGAAGTCCTGTCCTGTCCCACTCCCAGACCAAAGTTTAAAAAATAATCCCCTCCCATCCCGCTCCTGGTAAAATGACTCCCACTCCCTTCCCGCTCCCAGTTAAAATGACTCCCACTCCTGTACCGCTCCCATATACAGTATATACAAAAAGATGGCTTCTGGGACGGCTGGGTTGTGTAGTTATTTGTTTATTGTGCTACATTGTAGGCGTATTAAAAGGAAGCTACAAAATGGTGCATGATTTACTTTTTTCGTCTATCCTATTGGTTGATTCCTGCTCCCGTTAACTATTTTTTCTGTACCGTCCCAATCCCGTGATTAATAGCAAAGATGACTCCCATCCCGCAGGAATCCCGTGACCCGTGGGATTCCCGAAAAAATGTCAGCCTCTAATCTGCAGTATCAGGAGGCCATGGCAGATCTGGAGCCTCGGGAGGCCATGCTGGATCTGGAGTCACAGGAGGCCTGATGTCACATGGCGTGTTTTATTAATGTTTTTGCTATGTTTCTGAAGCTGGGATCATTTCAGTTGCATTGCTGTCTATGGAGGATCAGTTGGCTCTCTGATATCCTCAAAAATATCTTAATTTGTGTTCCGAAGATGAACGGAGGTCTTATGGGTTTGGACGGACATGAGGGTGATTTTTGGGTGAACTAACCCTTTTTAGACCTCACTAGTCAAGTCGTAAGGAATAGCTTTACACAGTGTACTTTTTGAAGTTTTGGTGTACTATTGACCCACATACTGTAATATAGACAAAAACATCTGAGACATTCATCAAAATTTCATCTTTTGTTTATTAGTGTAATGTTGCCATTTCTTATAATGTTAACTGCCACAAATTATCTCCATTTTATCTACTCTCCAAACCCACTTTTCAGTCTTGGGTTATGTTAACTTTGGACCCTATACAGTATGTTCCTATCATATTATCAAAACTAACAAACACACACAGGCAGGGACTGAATTAGCTGCATAGAAACAAGAGCCAGATAAAGGTTAAGGTAAATATATCTTCTCATTTATAGCAAGAATGCCAAGCACAACACATAGCGGTACACCTCAAATCCATGGATAGATACACACATATTCACTGAGTCCTACAAAACACTCTCATAAGGCCTGCAGTCTAGCCCTGCAGCAACAGAAGTGTGGACTGCAGCTTCTACATTATCTACACTCTCTTTTATTAAAAAATAAAAAACTTAAATCATGCATCTAAGCCTTAAATTAATGTATGTAATTTACAGAAAAATTGGTATGCAATCCAATGAATTTTCCTCTCCGGCCAGTTCAGACAGGAAATAAATGCATGGTATTTGCATTCTCTGATAAAGTATTGCAATATATCATTGCAGATGGTACAATAAAATACAGGAAACTGAGGAAATGGGGGAAAAGTGTTAAAGCCAGTCCAATAATAAGAATCTTGATGAGGTTAGTATGGTTGTGCTAATATATAACAATATTAAAAAAGTTACGGTACCTCCATCACCATAATAAAATGGGGCACTGTAATTCTTTCCCACTATTAAAGAATAAACATTAAAAATATTGCCAGGCTCACAGAAATCCCAAATAATCAGAGAGCTATTTGCATTGCTGCTTTAATTGGTGAAACATTCCAAAGTATGACAAAAGCCTGAGTTGTGATGGATTGCATGTTTTACTCATTGCATGTTGAATATTTTAGATGAATTCTGGACAGATGAGACCACAAACAACTTGCAAAACAGGCTACATTTGTCACATTTCATTCTAAATGGTTTAAATCCAGAAGGGGCTTTTAAAAAATAACAGTTATCATATGCATCTGTTGGAATGAAAATGTAATTTAATATGAAATTACACCATGCACACCTTTTTAAGAAAAAAAAACATTTGACCGTGTAATTTACTGAAAAAAAGCATGCTAACAAGCTACTATGCCCAAGCAAACTAATCACAAAAAAGTAAATGTCCTGTATCAGCGTAGCTGTCTTGTGCACATAAGCAGGAAAGGTGCAGTCACATTTATTGTTACAGCTTTTTGTATTAGGTTTAATCTGGTCAAGTTGGGTGAAATTGGCAACAGAAAACTGTTTGAACATGACTTATGTGTGAGCTGTGCTCATACATCACTACACTATTGATGATTTAAAATTCAATTTAGTTGTTTTTTTAACTTATGTGACCACATATTAAGGCTGGTAGGATACTATAATTTATGGGATACATAAAAACGCTACAGGTTTGCACAACTGGTTGCAGGCAGACTTTTAAACCTACAGTACCCCTCTGATCAAAGCCAAAAACTCTATTTCAGACAATGGTTGTCCAAGGTGGAACTAACAACTTTAAGTGCGGGCAAAATGAGAACACAAGGAAATATTTTATTTTCAAGAGAAAGTACAGAAAGTTTTAGTTGCCTGCCAGCATGGAACTTCTGGCTGAAAATGTTTCAGAAAAAATGCAAATGAAGTCACAACAACAGCATGTCCTAAAACAGATCTGAAGTGGATCATTTACTGCTTTCTATATTACATTTTATTCGGCCCTGATATTACTGAAAAAAAAAAAAAAAAAAAAAAACAGGCTCTCTTTGCAGACAGGAAGAAAGCAAGATGACGCACTTGAACTGATTTTGCTGTATGTGCTATATGTTTTGAAAGCAATAGACCAATAGACCTATTAATAAACAGGAATTACTCATACTGTACATACCCTGAGAGTATAGGAAATATAGAAGCCCTTTAGAGTTGCTCCAAACTCATGGGTCACAAACCAAAGCTCGTTCTTGGGTAAAAATTAACCCTGAGTTCTCAGTCCCAAAGACCAAGAGACCATCCAGATTTCGTCAGCAACAGGTGCAAAAGTAAATGCCTGTCATGGTATGCAGTGCAGGAAAGTAAACCGCATGGGTGAACAGAATATGTGTGAAGGTACCTTTGACATGAAGGCATATATTGGAATGTACAGATACTTCCATAAAGATTATATCTTTCATGGTTATTAGTCACGTCCATGGGTTTTAAGATGCAGGTCATCTGCATGTGCTAGAATAGCATGGTTTACATGTTTCTTTCTCACTTTGTTTCACTATTTTTTAAAGGGTGTTGCAGAATTATAATATTTCATTATATTTACAAAATACAATCAAGTTGGTCAGTGAAAACATTGAAAATCCTTTCTACTTTTCTCAATTATATAATGGTTAAAGATAAATAACAAGTCACAGAATCAGAAAATGTCACAATTTGGTGATTGTAGCTGTAAATAAAAACATTAACAATAGTAAACAGAGCTAAAGCATTTATTGATTCTTAATAACAGACATTTACATTTCCGATAATTCCCCAAGGGGGACCCATCTGGTCCAAACAGTAATTTGTATGTCTGTAACTTGATATTAATACTAGCAGCAGCTGTTATGCTATTAGCAATAATCTACAGATAATATGTTATTCATCCAGTCCTTATCACAAAACAAACAGATTTCACAGAGTGGTTTTGCATAATAATGAAGGTTTTTTTAGTTTTTCTATACATTATCCCACTTGCAGATACTCATCAAATAAATACATACAAAAATTACATACAAAATTGCTTTAAACAATTACTAAGTGAAAAGATAGAGAACAGAGTGTTGACAGAAACCTTAAACCACAGATATGTATGTAAAATGCTGCCTGGAACAACGTTCAGTTATTCATATTTTAATGATCATTATACATAAACATTTGATTCCAGAATGCTACAATTGATCAACCAGATTTTAGAATCCCAAGTCATGTATTTAGTACTTTTAAAACTCCTCGAGTATAAGCTGAAGCTGTTTGTGAATGTCTGGGTGACAGATGCTTGTTTTATTGAATTCTTTCATGCTTGTTTATAGGAGTGGTGCATGTGTGTCAGTGTGAGCAGTGCTCTTTTGCAGATCAAATCTGGATGAGTCTCCATCCCACTCCCTACTGTCAGATTAAGAGCAGATGAGAGTATGATGGTGTAAAAAATGCAAAGGAACAAACCTGATTATTAGACCTTCCATTGAACCTTCTGAGTTGCCAAAGACTACCGAGACAATCTGAGAGCAAGGGATGCATGTTTTCATTACAAAAATGTACCACAGTTCTCAAAATGTTCTGCTAATTGGGCAAAATTTGTGAGTGTGACATAAAATATAAAAATAGAGACATGTTAATGTATGATTAGTATGATATTGTTTAGTAAAATAATAATTTAAAGGGGTCGTGTGATTTCACAATTTTCTTTTTCTTGTGTGTTGCAAGTTGTTACACAGAAACACAAATATTAGAGTGTGTTCAGCGCATTTATGGAGGACTGCTTCCTGAACCTGACAGAGTAGTCTATGCTGGCTGTGCACAGAAACTATACAGTGGAGCAATTCTACAGTGCCTGTGCAAGGACAGTCTGGTGCTTCTGACTCACAACTTTTAAGTTATGTTTTCTTATTAAAAGAATCTGCTACTTTTTATGTAAACACTAGTTTTGAGCAGTGCTTGTTGTTTCTCTGATCACAAACGCAGACATGATGTTTTCTCCTTTTTTTTTGAGGCGTGATGCAATGTGACACGTAAAAAAGACAATCACTGAGTCATTATAATCAGTAATTATGTCTTCACTGGATGCAGCAAATGCCTCGCTTGTAATGTGTTTTATTGTTTTAGTGTCATAGCGCCGGGATGCGGCATCATGTTATTAGATTAGATTAGAGTTCCGTTTATACAAATTGGCCCGTTTCAGGAATGCAGGGCTTAGAGGAGAAACAATAATTTACAGTAGGTGGAAAATAATGTTTTTTTTTTTTTACTTAAACAACATAAACAGATTGCATATTACACCAAATACACAAAATAATGTTATTTTTAGCAACATAATTTTAATGAATAATAATAAAAATATTATTATAATATATTATAATATAAACATAATCAATTTATTGTACTGAGGTACCATGGACTGGTATCATAATGAAGTCAAAATTGTGGCATCAAGCTTACTCCTCCAGGAACACACAGACACACACACATACTGCAATAGTCTCTCAGTAGGTATTACTGATGTGATAACTTTTGAAGGACTGGAGGACTGCAGGGAATAGGAAACACATGTCTACAAACTAATATGTATCTTAATATCTCTCTTATAAACTATTGAATTATTTAAATAATTTAGATAAGCCATAAAACATTTGAGAAGCTTTTACGGAAAGTGATTTATTTTGTTTCCCCTCTCTCTCCTTCACTCTCTCCATTTCTCTCTCTCTCTTTCTCTGTCTCACTGCATCTTTCTATTTCTAGGCCGTATTTCCACTTGGAATGAGGTATGACTTCATGATTCCACTGACATAACTTGGGCGATATGAGTACTAAATAATTTCCACATTTCTTAGAAATGGCATGATAGAAGTAATACACTCCATCAATCCAGAAGTGTGTGTGTGAGAAAGAGAAAGAAATATAGTGTGAATATAGGGAGACTGTGTGTCATATTTTATACAGTTAATAAAATACAATAATGAAATATAATCCCTTCTTTGAATCAGATAATAAAATGTATATGTAATCATTTGACTCCAAGAACACACACGTACACACACTTCTGAGCGACTTTGTCTAAGATACAGCAAAATGCTGCACAAAGTAGTCTACATAAGTGTCAAGCATTTTTAAATGTGCACACACACACACACACACACACACACAGTTTTGGCACATTATGTGGGATCAGGGTGGCCTGTGTGTGTATTTGAGAGCTCTGAGCTTGAGACGCCACTAAACTCAAACCACATGTTTGGGAGAGTGTGTGAGAGAGGCAGACAGAGGGAGGAAAAAACACCTTACTCGGCTGTTGGTGTTGCCAAATCTAATGCTCTCTCTGTACAGTCTCCTGCACTTTTGAAGCTGTCCACAGCTCATAAAGTCAGAAAAACTGCAATTCCCATAAGGCTCAGCTGCAACCAGGGTGAGCTGCTTACAATCACCAGAAGTACAGTAGGCATGTATCAATTTGAGCATCAAAAACATGTATCCACCCAACTATTGAGCTCATATTATTGTTAATAAAACTTTTGCATCTTACACATGAGTAAATAAAATAACAATTCCAATTATTATTACTACATTTTTCCAATGGCCAATGAATCTGTGAATGAATTATAGAAGTCACTTCCATTAAATTGGTAACAATCAGTCAAATGCTTACTCTGAACACAATAAGCATTTTAAGAAACTGCAGAGCAGAGAGCAAAAAATGCGCAGTATATGTTGTATTTTTATTGTTACAGTGGAACACAAAAGAACAAATAACACAATCAGGAGCATCGCTTTTAATATCAAATATTAACATTACAACAAAAACATTAGACAAGAGCCACAAGGCACAATGTGGCACAAGGGTTGTTCCAAAACACTACAATTCGTAATTTAATCATGAAAATGCGTAAATTTACCCCAAAACAGAAAACCATACAAACATTGACCATATATAGTTCAATAAGCACACATAGATACACTGAGGTGAGCAAGCTGCATTGGTCTGGTAATACTGATGTCATTTAGATGACATCACGGGTGTGGTTAAGATTTTAAGCCCAGAGTTCGTTTTGGTTTATCCCTCAATTACAATCAATTACACATTCCCTTTCTCTTCCACACACACACAGTGGAACAAGTGTGCCTGGAATACACACTTACTAAAAAGTAACATTGCAAATACACAGTGAGCATAACGAACAGTGAGAATTGCAATAATGCTTTCATCATGGGCTTTGCTAACTGGAACAACAGCTGAATTGAGCCTGATCACTCAAGTTTATGACAACTATGTATTCACACTTATGACAAAGCGTGTCACTTAAAACTTGCCTGTAGCTTAATTCTCATTTCATAAGAGATATACAGTAAGGAGGAAAAAAAGGGAACAGCCAAGGATGAGTTAAGGAGTTGAAAGAGAAGGTAACCCTATATTTCGATAGTCAGCTTTAGACATACAGTAAGTAACTTTGCACTTTATTTTGGTGGGTTCACAACATACAACATGACTTTTAGAGACTTGAGAAAAGTATTTGTCAACATATTCTTCTAACCCTAAACCTTTACCCTAACTAGTTAATAGACATCTAGTTGCAAATGTATAAGAATTAGTTCACATGTAGTTGACATATGTTATTACAAATTTACTTATAGTTGTTAGAATGTCTAAAGTTGACATAAGATAAAGTGTAACCAAAGAGAATTGCATTATTTACAGTATTTAAGGGAATTGTTTAAGGGAACAAAACTGATTTATTTATTTTTTAATAAATGAATATTATATTAAATTAATCTTATTATTAAAATAAATTTTGAATCATTATTAAATTAATATGCCTAAATTATTTGATTACATGACACTGAAGAGTACTGATGCCGAAAATTCAGCTTTGCCATCACATGGATGAATTAATTTGTAATTTTATCAATTTTTTATTATTGTAAAGTATTTTTGAATGGTAGTGTACAATGACAAAAACCCTTTTTCACAGTGACAGTAAAGTTTTTGTAGCAGACATTTCACATTGTCTTTGCTATGATTAGTTGATCTAACATTTTTCTCTCTCTCTCTCTATTTTTTTTTTTTTTTTCTTTGCCATGCAGTGGGTTTATAAATGGTGGAAATGGACATAATATGTACAAAGTAAAGAATCATCATCACATGAGCTCTGTGGTTCACGCCTCATGGCACCTGTTTTGTTTACACTATAAATCCTAATTAGTTCTTACTTAGAAAAACTTTGGAAACCAATTGCCTTATTTTTGCAAAGCAAACTTAACAAGAAAACTGAAGTTAACTTAATAATTAGCTGCAAGTAAAGAAAACAAACAGAACCTAAGTAAATTAACTTACAAACAAGAAGTTAGTTTAACAAATTCTAGTTAACATACTCTAGAATATTTATTAAACTTACTAAGGATTTAATAGTAAGACTTTATTTCATTAACTTATAGTAACTAAAAAATGAACTGTAAGGTGTACTTGATCCTTTACTCTAAGTTTACTCACTGACTTAGTATATACTCACTGACTCCCAGAGTGCATTGCAGCAGAATATATCAGTAGCAGAAACATCACTAAAACTAATTTACTATAATATAGTGATAGGTTAACTATTAAGAAGCAACCGATTTATTACTTTTCTTCCTTTGAAACCAAATTATTCTGATTTCATGTTGCATCACTGAATTAATTGGTAGAACATTATAAAGATGTAAACAAAGTTCTAAGTGTCCAACCAAAGGGAACGCTAATTACTATAATGGTAAGTAAAAATAAATAAATAAATAAAACATTTTAGGAAACTCTTAGGTGGCATACGTAATGTTAAGTTATATTGAAAATGCAACATTGAAGATGACTTTGTTAAACGTGTGAATTCAGCTAGTGAAATATAACTGACATGGGGAAATTTTTCTTCTTTTTCTGTTCTAATGTTGTGCATTAGCAACAAATTAGCGCACTGCTGCTTCTCACTGCTTTATTAGTGTCATTGGTTTTTTATGGCTACTTGAATATTTTAAGTAAGTGTCAGTCAAAGCAATTAAGTAAATTGTTTTATTTGCCTTGAAAGTCGCTCTAACTTGGTAAAACCTAGTAAGTATAACAACTACAGTAAGTACAGCTTACAAACTATATCTAAGTAAGGTTTACTATTCGGTTTTACAGTGTATTAATCAAGATTTTTTTTGTTTATATAGTCACTAGTGGGTTTTTTTATGCTATTTTTCTAGTTTTGCTGCTTTATGAATTGTTTTGCTACAGAATTTGTTTTACTTAAATTTTGCTGCACAGTTCATAATGTGACTATACATATATAATGTGACAACATGCCCATATGGAGTCAACATGTGTTAAGTGAAATTTAATCAAGTATTTTTATTAAATGGCTGCCAAGACCTAAGCATGAAAAATACTGACAGGAGCAAAAGTGTGACATGCGGCTTATTAATTAATAATTGAATCCATCGCCTGCAGAGGGAAATGAGAATATGAATGGGAAATACAGAAAAGTGGTTGGTGTTCTACCTTCATCGCACTGTGTGTTGATCTTTTAAACAGGGAAGTGGACTTTGCCACTTGCTGAAATCCAAAACGTGGCGCTCATGCACAACACGTCACCGGAGAAAGATATTTGATTATAAATTATCAAACTGGAAGACTGTGACCAATGAGCTTAACAAGGCAGAATACTGGGCTGTAACAGATTTGCTAAACACCCCCACCAGCCTTTCTGCCATAATGTGATGTTTATGGCCATTTTTACCCCTGGACTTCAGTCATGCGATGGAGCAATAAATTACTCAAGCAGGCCCGCTGGAGGGAAAGTCCTTGTGACTCTGTGCTGCGGCTCTAGCGGAGAGAGCGTGACATAGAGGGTCATATCTGCAGATAACCTTGTGTTTTCTCACTGTTTTTCTCCGACATGGCGGCCGCCTAGAAAGCACACATTCCCCACCCATGGAGGGTTACGTTCTGCTCTGGGGGGAACAGTGCTGACACGTACCATCAATACATCTTTAGCGGAGCGTTTTTGTTCGTGTCATTTTCGTGTCCAGCAGCAGATAAAGAGGCCAAAAACAGGAAGTAAGCTGGAGCGTGCGGAATTGTGAAAAATTACACTGCTGATCTTTGGAGCAGATTAAGAGTCAAGTTATGGTCAAGCTTAATATAGTCAAAGTCTCATAGGACCATGATTGGAACACATCTTTATAATATTAGCATTTTTGGTCAATCAGTAAGGATTTGAACAACTGGTTGCATCCCGACACAAAGAAAAATCTGTAACATGGTAAAGAAACGAAGAGTTTATTGGCAGAAACCGATAACTTTGTGTTTTATTGTGTTAGTTGGCTAGTATTTTTTTAGTACCTACTCAAAATAACCCAACTGCAGATAGATTAAGATTCATTTAAATGCACAAGGAAAAAACACTGTCTGTTTTTGCAGATGAATTCTTCAATTATTAAAAATACAAAAACATCCCATTAAGGCTATAATCACTAAATGTCCCTTGCTTTTTTTCTTATTTCCTAATCTAGCGTGTACACTGCAAATATTGTGGGATCTATTTCAAGCTGCTTATGCTTTCTCTGTTGAAAGTTATTTTGGGTAAAGTCATCTGCTAAGTGCATATAAAAAATTACAGAAGATATTTAGTGATGTGGTGCTTCTTCAGTATAGCTTCAAGTAATCATTCAATAATTGTACATTTAGCATTCCTGTAGCTCAAAGCATGGCAGTAGCAATGCCAAAGTCACGGGTTCGGTTCCCGGGGAATACATTAAATGTATACCTTGAATGCACCGTAAGTCCCTTATTTGTTTAAACCTGTCTGCCAAATGCATAAATGTAAATGTACTGTAGTTCAACAATGCCAAGGTCATGGGTTCGATTCCCAGCAAACTCGCAGATGCAAGCCCAGATTCTTCCGTAAAGCAAAAGGTGCATGAAGAATCTGCGTTTGCATCAGACACGGTGTCCAAGCAGCCTGGATTTCACATAGAAAGAAGGCCAAATTCCCTGCAGTTAAAATCTCAGACGGTGGTCTTTAACACATTCTCTTTCCCTCTCCCTCTGCCTCCCAATCCCAATAAAAACCTTCTGACCACCGGTTGACCTTTCGCCGTTCTTCCCCCATCTAATGCTCTCTGTTCACTCCACCACCGCAGTCCAGCAGAGGCCAATGGGGGCCAGCAGCTGCGGGGAGGGGGATATGAGGTCACAAAGGTCACGGTACTGGTAAAGTCATCGGTGAGGCTCCAATGTGGGGCATCATTTCCCCCCTTCAAAGGCAGTCCTGACGTCCACGGGGGCCGCCCCAACGGCCCCGCTGTTCCTGAGCTTTCAAGACCTGAGACGGACATGGGTAAATAAAGTGATACCAGGTGCTACTGTAGCTAGCCCCCTTCCCAAAAAATCCACCAAATCGGGGGCCCCATTTCACACTAAGGAACCTGGTATGGGTGCGTGAGGCATGGGAGCGTGGCAGCCCAAGCCAAAACAACAGTTTGGTACCGCCTAATCCGTTGAGGATTGCATATGCATCAGAGGCATCAGATCTGGTATAGAAAGAGGTGGGGGCATCAGAGCCCACGACCACCACCGAAAAAAGCTGACACCTTGAAAAACTGTGAAGATCAAGCCAAGTGAATGGGAATCATTGTGGCGAAAACAAATCGGCTCTGACAATGAGTGAAGAGCAAACAGAGAGACCCCGTCAGCGCACAAGTGCTTCTTCTCTGGTGTTAGAAGCAAAAGAGGGGCGGCTTTGAAAGCTCCAACATGTGCAGGTCGGCCCCTCTTCTCTTTCTGAATCCCTCTAAAACTGTGCAGGGGCCCCAATTAACGCTAATTAACATCAATGACAGGCAAGAGGTCATTAGTCCATCTAATCCGTGGTTTACATTTTCCTCCTGGAACCCTGCTGGCCAATTCTCACCCCAATCATAGAAAGGACACGTTGTTAAAAAGGCCAGCATCAAAGCTTTTCCACTCCACAAACTGCCCCATTAGTCCAAGATCTGGACTCGGATGGGATGGAACTCAAAGTCCCCCCCGAGGGCTGGGTGTCAAGCCAAGTCTCTGTGGTTTGAATCGTCAACAACTTGTTTGGGTCCATCATGATCCACGGCCATTTGCAGAACAGGTGGCCCATGAAAGAGGTTGAAGATGTGATACTGTAAAATGCCCCATTATGGTCGATTAATTCTGGCAGGCTGTACTGTAGAAGAGGATGCAAGGGCTGGAGAGGAAGGCTCTGTTCCAAAACCTAGTTAGCTCCCTATGTAGGCAGCACTTTAAGGCACCATAAAGCTAGTTAAAACAAGCTATTTTACTATATATTTGTATGTTTTGGATCTAAAAGCAAAGTAACAAAAACATTCTAAATCTAAATTTAGGTTACACATGGGTTGCTGCTCATGTAGAGCATTGCAAAAACAGTTACTTACGAGGTTCCACTTGAGTTAGAATGCTTCCTTAGAAGGTATATAGGCAGTCGACAGCAAGGCAGCTCGCTAAAATTTGGAACAGAGCCGATGTCGCTCTATGATAACATTACACTTTCTAGAAGGGGCTGAGAAACACATTATACAGGACAATGACTCACAGCAGTGGGGTTAAGAACAGTCAAAGATGATGAAATGCTGAATGATAATTGTATTATTCTGTGAATATTACTTAAAAATTAAATTAAATTAAAATATCAATATTAATAAATAATTAATAACAGGTAAATAATGATAAATATGTGGTCTGGCAAGAATAATTAAAATAGTATTACATAAAAAATTATTTATTTTTATTAAATTATAATTATAATAATTAATTAACAAAAATTATTAATACAAATCAATAAATAGACAGCAATATATCTTAAAACTGGAATACATTTATTCATTTTATCACTAATATTAATATAATTCATGCAAACTCAAGTTTGTTGTTTAGTACTTAAATACAATGCTTTTTTTCCCTGCTTTTTTTAAAGCAACTTCAGGTGAAACATGTACATAAAATAACTGGCAAATAAATGTGCAGCAAAATATGTATGATTTAAACACCTGAAATGTTATTCTGGTTAGAGAGTCACTCCTGAGACACAGAACACATGTTGGTTGACGATCATTTACAGAGTTCACAATAGAGAGACTAGCAAAGAAGACTGAAACTGTTTATCCTTTATAGAGCCCAAGACTAAGCTTTATAACAAACAAAAAACCAGGGTGAGTTACAAGATTGATTTTGTTTGCCTCCGTTTGATGTTCCAAAACAGAAAGGTAAAAATTAACCCACTAATACAGAAAGAAAGAAAAAACTATTAATCTAGAATTAATTTACACGTAAATAATAATAATAATAATAATAATAATAAAGAAATAAAGTATCAAATTATTTGCTCAGAGTAACAGATTCGGCAATGGTTAAAAAAAAAGTTAGTTTTTTTCTAAATAATTCTGAATACCAAAAATATACATAAGATTTAAACTCAACTAAATACAACAAAAATGTATTTTTAGCTCACAATGAAATGCTAACCTGTAACATACTTTTAAACTAATTACTTGTGTTGTTTTAACAGAGTTCATCACATAGCGCAGGGGTCAGCGGTTATTGGGAAATCATGCGTTCGTAGGCAAAAATGTTCTTGTCGGGCGAAAATATGTGCAACTTTGAGTGAAACCTCATAAAGCCTCAGAGCTAAAGGGCAGTTTGAAGATGTTTTAAATAAAAGTTGCTCACACATATACTAGCACCTATTGCTCTAGGGCTGTTCCCTCCCCTCCCCCGGCCCTGAAACCCGATCTGTCGGCATGCAGTTCGGAATTCTTCATTCACCCTGACATTTGACCTCTGGCCTTTTTGGCAGCGCACAGAAGAGAAGATGAAGTGTCCAAGGCTCTTTTTCTCCAACACAAAAAATCTCCTGTTCTTGCAAGCCTCCCACACACTTGCACACACACACACACACACACACACAGAGAAACACTTTCTGGATGACTGTCCGATGTATACCCCTTGTTCCTGTGATCCGTAGAACACAATTACGTATAATATCTGGCTAACAGTCTGTGACATCAAGGGAGCATTTTAAAAGTGTGATTCCCACTCTCCTGTTCAACTGCCCACAGTCCAGTGCAACTTAAAAGCTTTGCACAATGCTTTCTGAACCATCTGACCATTATGAGTGGTGTACTATGGAGCTCCTCTGTCATTTTACTCTTTGATTGCACCATTACAATGTAATCAGTGTTTGAGCTTGAGTGAAAAGGCTTCTTGTACTGCTTCTGAGTAATTCTTGCCTTGCTAGTGTGTGCGCACAGCTTTAGTTCCATTCATGCGCACCACAACAAACTGACTGTTGAGTGAGTGTCGAGCCATTTGATATACTGCCTCACTTTGTCAAGCGGTTATCTCGCTTTGTTACTTTTCCCTTTTACTTGAAATTCGGCCGGTCGATGCAAACACGTATGAAAGAACAATGTCAAATGGGATGTCTTTTATCTCAGTTGCACAGCATTAAGACTTTTGGTCTTCATGTGCATCTCCTCCAGAGTCTATCAAACTGTTTTAGATTAAATTGCAAATGTCATTATGATCTCTGTACATCTTAGATACAATCTCTACCTCTAATACTTCTATAGAAGCTCAAGAATTGTCTCATTTGCATATATTTATATTTACTATTTTATTCCAGGAGAAACATCAGAGACCAGGTTAACACCCAACAAACCAGGCATGCATTAATCCTCTTGTTTCTTGCAACTAGGGAAAAATGCTTCAGTAATATTAAATGTATCTTAACAATGTGTTCAAATCTTCAAATCTTCTCAAATTTATAGTTTTTTGTTGTTACAGTATGTCAACAGTGGTCTGAAATTTTAAGAGAAACATCTGAAAGCTTATAGCTCAATAAAACTCAACTGAGAAGATCTATAACTATAGAGTCTTTTGTGAAAACAAATAAACTCAAAAACAGTAGACGTTATCGATTTATGAGAAAAAGTAAAGTAAAAATAAGACACGAATATATACATAAGTATAGATTCTAGAGAAGAAACTGACATGGACAGCAGCTTAAATTACTTCATGTTAATAAAAAATATTTGAGATCCCACTGAGATCGTTTGACTTTTAATGAAAGACTTTCAAAGCTATCTGAGGACTGTTTGTGACATTACTGAAATATCTTTTGAAGCTTGAAATGCCACATCACAACATTGTTTTCAGATTTGTGAAAGATGACTGTTAAACCTTGAAACATAACTGAAAAGTGTCTTAAGCTATGAATGAGCAACAGTTGATTGACTAAACCAAAACGGTCTGTCAACTTAACCTGAAAGAAAAAAAAAAACACTCCTTAAATGATTTGACCTTAAAGTTTCAGAAAACCATATAAAAAGTGTTTTTGGGAAAAGGTGAACGATAACTGAGACCTTCTAAGTCCTCCTTTTCATTTTTCATTTTTGTCTGATATGTTTCTCCTGAAAAGAGAAATAAAAATAGACCTTTGACATTAATTTGCAGATTGCAACAGTTTGAGACATTGTTGAGATGTCTTCTGAAACCCTAGAGACACTTCTCAACAAAGTCAAACTGTGCTCAGAATTGCCATTGCAATTAAAACCCACATTAATTTTATTGCTCAATTCTGTCTTTGTACTTGTGCCTATTTTTTAATTCAATATTTGAGAAATGTTTTTGGCAAAGTTGATACTAAAATCTAATATAAATAAGAACTTCATGAAGTCTTTTGAGCTACGAATAAACAACTGCAATAAACTTTTCCTCTTTAAACGGACTAAAATTGGCCAGCAATGGACCTGAAATCAAATGAACCATAAATGGTTTAATCTCTAAGATAAAAATACTTTTTGGAAAGTCTTTTTAAATTATCTTGTCTCAGACAAGGCTGATATTTTAAAACAGTTACATTAAGGTATGAATTTTTCCTCTTTGTCTAGACTGAAATGACCTGTCAAGCAAACCTAAAACCAAATATTCCTCAAAGGCTTTAATCTCAAGAATCTAGAACCTTTTTAGGTTTTTGGAATTCTAGAAGAAACATCTTAATACTTAAAATGTAACATAATTGAGAACTAAGTCTCCAGAGCTATGACTGAGCAATAAAATGTACGCCTGCATTGCTTTAATTATGCTGTTTGGATTAATAAAAGTAGAAAATCTGTAAAGACAGCATGTGGTTTCATTTACTCCATTATTTGAGGAATCCTTTCAACCCCAGTAACCAAGTGTGGTGGATCCTTAACTGTGGAAAATCAATGAAGGAAAAGCTCTCCTGATCCTCCACACCGTGTCTGATTAAATGTAGCCGATTTCTACGCCTGTGCTTAGAGAGCCACGGCATGAATGGAGAGCCAGAGGGAAACCAGTGTGTGCTGTTGGCCCGAAAGCCCCGAGGGCAGAAGGAAAACTGGTTATTATGGTCACTCCTGATCACAGAAGGCATTTCCCCCTCTCAATATCATCTATAGCCGGGATCACATCGACACATGGCTACACACGTCTGTGCATCATAAGCACGCAGAAGCAAACACCAGGCCTCACAATAGGAGCATCAGAACCTGTCCTAACGCTCTCCCCGGGGAATCATGGGAAAGCAGCTCAGAGGGGGAAAAGCCTCCGCATCTGTCTCCTGCCTAAAGGGAGAGTGGGAAGGCATTCCTTCATGAGTGTCCCACCCGCGACAGGCTGCCTTATGAAGCCATCAGTCACCCGATCAATGGCTCAGCGGCCTGAACCAGCCTCCCCAGGAGCAAAAGAATAGGGCGAGGAGGAGCTGCGGGCAACAGTGGGCCGGGCGGCCTGCTAGCGCTGTGATCTTTCACTCGGGCTGGTGAAGAGGCAGAAGGGAAAGTGATTAGCTATCCTACTCTCACAGCCAGCCACAAACAACAACCTCCACTGAGGAAAGGTGCAACCTTTGTAATAGAGATAAGACACTCAATACACATCTTATACACTCACAGGTGTGACATTTGTCCTGTATACAGTGTGTGAACTTTTCAGTTGAGCTGCTTAGTGGGCAATATAGATTTTGAACTTTATATGCATCACTGAACTGTGGAAGACTCCAAAAATTGCTAATTTTTAAAGACAAAAGTCTAAATTTTAAGATATGAACTGAAAAATACGAGAAAAACATATTTTTTTATTATTTATTATTATCCCAAGCTTGTTTCAGCCATTAAAAAAAAATAATAATAAACAAGGTCCTGAGTTATGTAAACTATTCCCAGATATGAACTGGGAAAAAAGTTCAAATTTTGATAAAAAGTTGCAATTCTGAGAAGAAAAGTCCCAAATGTAAGAACAAGTCTGAATTGTGAGTTACTATTGCACTTTTTATTTTTATTCAGTCCGACACTAACTTCATGTCTCACAATTGAGTTTATATCTGCTCTGTCACATGCTTAATTAATTGTCAGTAGTAACCATATGGCTTGTCACTACAAAGCTTCACAGGTTTTAAATTCTCACAAAAAAAATCACCACACAATGATTTAAATAGCTTACAAATACAATTTTACTTGACCTGACATTTCGACATTTTCGGCATGTCGGCAAACTTAAAAAAGCACCATAGTTTTTTAGCGAGTATTCATTAACCAACTCCGCCGACCATCCACTTGATCCTCAATTTGTCTCTGGGTAATTCATCTACAGAGCACAAAGGTTGCCATTAACAAGAAACATCGGAGCATTGCAAGACTCAGCTGCCTTTATTTTGCGCGATGAGAATGCTGGCACTGCATGATGGTTGAAATGGGCTTTTGATGACCTCAGCTTCTGCTCTCTGTAGGAGCAAATCCTGATCAAGCTAAACTGGGCTTTTATTGAGCTACTAAAGCACTGATTGCACTAGCACTGAATGAGCGCCATTCAATGGAGTCACTAATTGGCCAAACAGGTTTATAAGGCAAGCGGGTGCAGAGGGAGGATAAGCAAGTGTGACCCTAAATGTTAAACCAAAGCCTCTTTCGGAGGAGAACAGTTAAGGGAGGCTAAATAAATGTGTGTTTCATGTCCAAATCAACTTCGTTTTCTCTAAGTTATCATCTATTTTTTCTACTTTAACGTTTCAGGTTTCATTTAACAGCTTGTAATTATTTGTTTCAAATTGTGAAAAACTTAAGCTACGTTCATTTTTGGACTGCCTGGTGCATCTTTATAAATGAATTTAGACGAATTTTGGGGTAAATGTCGAGATTTCAGTCCCAAAAACGTAACACTTCTTATGCTAATAAATGTAATTCAAAAGTAATTTAGAACAATAAAACCCATCCAAACAGTGCTCAAGAGATAAACACACAGGTTTTACCTTTTTACTTCTAAATGCAAATGTAAGTTACATTCAGAGCATGAAAGACATTGCAAATGTAGGTTTGGACAGAGCCATTCATCTAATCCTGCCAAGTGATGTGTGACAGTCCCAATCCATTATCCTTTAACAACTCCTTGTTAGATTTGGAGGGAAAAAGCCTCTCCATTGTGCCAAATGTGTTTACTCTTATAGATTATGTGAACTTGTGAAACACTTTTTTTCACAAAGAGGGTCAAGTTAAAGCGGATATGCCAAAATATCATGGAGTATGGCTTTCAAAAGCGAATGAATTAAAGCTTTGTGAAGCCAAGAGATGTTCTGCAGAAACTGAAGGAAGGCTTGTAAATGTAGAGGCTTGCATCTATATGCACTCTTTTGCAGAAACAAAGCAGAAATGTGTGAAAGATGTCTGCTAAATGGATGAAATTAAATGAAATGTAAAATAAATGATTTTTTTTTTCAGGGTAACATATTGGAATGGATAAAAATATGCAATTTATATACATATAAATATATATTAATATATATATATGTGTGTATTAGAAGGGTTTAACTAAAACGAAAACATTAAAACATTAAATGCTTAATAAATACATAATAATAAGAATTATTATTATTATTATTACTGTAACAAACATCAAATTAAATAAAGTAAAATAAAACAACTTTCTTTTTCAACTAAAATTACTAAAACAAAGGAAAATAAAAATAATTAAAAAGGTATAGAGACATAGACAAAATATTAACAAAAATGGCAAGAAAAATGTAAGCCACTATGATGAAACAATATTACTATTTCTAAAACTTTAAATAAAATGAAAATGAAAAATATATTAAAAGAACAAATTCAAACGAATGATTTTAATAGTAATGAAAATGTATATATTTCATGGTCCATATATTTCGCAGCTGTATATATAATTCAGCATGAATGCATCTTCCAAACCTATAATTATTTTGGCTAAAATGGCTCTGAAAACAGCCAGCTAGTTAATGGCATACACAAACACTGAAGAACAGCACACATGACTACAATGGACCCGTGGCACCACAAACCCAACGGAATTGCCTGTGTGCATATTTATGTACGTTCGTTAGCTCGATCTGATTTTCAGTGGTTTCTGAAGGACGTCATTATGACGGCACTCTCCAATCCAACAGATTTCTGACCCCAAACAGCTTTTAACACAGGGATGAGTAAATCTCTAAGCCGTGCATTGAAGGGAGGCTTAAATGCGAACTATGCATTCATTCAGGAGCGTTTTTCTCAACACAAGGGAGCGGAATCTCCCGAGAATGAACCATCTCAGGGAGTTTCTAAAAAATGCAGGTTCTGGATGAGCTGCTAAGAAAGAAAGAAAAACAAGAGATGAAAAAATCCCCAAAGGTCCCTGTCCTCCCCGTCAACCCCCACTGTGGCCCGGCCTACAGGGCTTTTCTCTAGCGCCGGGGCCTCCGTTTGGCCCCCCTCTGTCTCTTTCAGTCCTCCACAAAGCAGCAAGCCATGTTATTTGAGGCACTAAAGAGTTAACCCTCCTCACTGCTCCAACACAATGGCCTCCCCATTGAGGGCTTTCTTCATTTAACCTTCCTAATGACAGGTTTCATCCTCTTTCCCCTGACGAAAAGGAGGAGCAGGAGCTAACCCACCACCTTTCTCTTTTACCTCCTTTCACGTCTCCACCCCTTTCCACACCTCCCAAATGCGCCGGCTCTCACTTTACGCTCTGATGTGACAGCTCTTTACAGTAAATGACACTGTCATCGCTTCGGGTGACAGTTTTGTGCAAGCTAGGCATTTTGTGCTAACTTTCACTTGAGGTAAATACAGTTGCTTATTAAAATACTTCCTCTTATCCCGGTTTAGCATGCAGACTTGACTACAAATGAACAATTCGTAGACTGAGTCACCTGAAAAGTCAAAACAAAACACTGCTTCGCTTGTTTAGTGAAACAGCAATATACCTTAACCAATGGCGTGTTTGGGGCGGGGCCATCTGTTTATTAGACCAATAGGCAGTTAGCGTTTGGGAAACTTGTTTATAAACAATTTTTGCACATAAATTTCTCAATTTACTACACATGCACCAATATTAAATATGGATAGATATTAAGGAGCCAATTTCACATTTAAATTTATCATTGTGTATCGTTTTTCCCAATTAAAAATATTATTTTTCAATAAATTGTATATGTGCTGTCAAATAAGTATTAGCAATTAATCGTATCTAAAATAAAAGTTTTGTGTATGGGTATACTGATTTCATATAAATACACACATATGCATGAATATATTTTAAAAGATATGTTACATTTATATATTAAATATATTTATATATAAATATAAATATATTCATATTAATGTAAATTATATGAATACAAATATATACATGTAAATATTTTTTAAATATATGCTGTATTTATATATACATAATGATATACACAACACACACACATATTATGTACTGTAAACAAAAACTTACTCGCAATTAATAGTTTGACAGTACTATTATACACACACATATATATTATTAAAATTAAGCTGTAAATTACATTTTATATAAATATTGACATAAATGACATAAATGACATAAACAGTTGTACGTATGAATTTATTTATTTATTTATGTGTGTTTTAAATTACTAATATAATATAATATTTTACATAAATATAGACTACATAAAAATAATTGCATACATTTAATTTTAGGGGAGGGACAACTAGAAAATCTTTAAAAAAAAAAAAAATTGTACAAATGAGGTAAAATTTCTAAAAGTGGAGGGAGCACATGTTCATCATATTGACTACACCCTTCCGAGGTTGTAGTTTTGTAGGAAAATATGCAACAGTTGAATTTAGGAGTTTAGCATGGGTCAGTTCCGCTGGGATGAGAGGACACGCTTCCTGTTGTTCGGACTCACGGTTAGTCATACTGTAAGCTGCTGCAGACACAAAGAAAGTGCGAGAAAGTGGCCCGCTGCTGCCAGCTCTGAGCAGGGGAGCGACAGGGGTGAGCAGTTTTGACTGGGGGTCGACAGAGAACATTGACAAGAGTGTTCGCTCTAACTCAGCCTCCATGTCTCCTGTCTCTGTGTCCCACCCTTCTCCACACCGAAGTGGGGGGGATTTTACGGTTGACCTTCTCCTCACGCTTTTGTGAACCTCTTCACCTCATGTCAATTCTCTTGACCTACTTGGTCGCCCCGGAGCAAGCCACTTAAAAGAGCGAGATGAAATTCTGTAGGCCACGCTCACATATGTTTCTTGTTGTCAGCGAACACTAATACTTTAGGATTTTGATTTGTGCTGTTGAAAACGATCGAAGGGAAAACAGAGGAAGAGTTTGTTATTGTGCTTATGAAATGTATGCAAAAAAAAAAAAGCCACAAGGGGAGACCAAATTCACTCCAGTGATGAATCTGAATGATGCATGGTACATCAGTATGATACTGAGAGGAAGAATGCATGAAATTCAACAGTAACACTTTACAATAATGTTTTTTTTTTTCTCTATATGCAAAACAAGAGATGAACTTCTTAATATGACAAGAAGTGCATAGCTTCCATGAATAAACAAATAAATGCAGACAATTCATCTCTTGTATAATTAATTAAATTGTAACTTTTATTTTTTTGATGAACTGTACCTGTATTCTAGTCAGCTTCAGACAAAGGACCAAGCCTACTACTCCACATCTTTCTTTTCTTTCTCTTTGCCATCATCACTGACCTGGATTAAACATCTGAACTGCTAAGATCTGTCGGCCGAGCTGATGAGCCTCAGGTATAAGACCAGAGAGAAGATTGCAGGCTGTCAGAAAGCTGCTCAGATAGTGCACTTAAGAGCCAGTCAAAGAGCAAGATGCATTTCTGCTGGTAGATGCAGGATATTTTATGGTCAAACGAGTCCAAACAAAAAGCAATGTGGGGAGGTTTCGTTTGTGTGTGTGAAGGGGTGGAGGGTTTCCGAGAAAAGCCGTTTGTCTATTTTGCAAGCGGTCAAGAACCTTCACTGTCATGTCCAAGCATTTAGAAAAAATCCAAAGCAAACTAGATTAATGTATTTTTATTTCTTGCTCATGCAACACGTGCTGAGATAAAGCTACACTCTTATAAAGGCTCTCTGGTTCCTGAAGAATCAACCTTTTACAGCTATTTTATAATGGAAAAAGTTTCTCCAGATTTGGACCCTTTTCCTTGGTTCTCAGAAGCGCAAGGTGTCATTGTAAAACAAATAAATTTCCCCCAACATCTAATATTTTGATACTTCTTTCAGTTCATTTGATGTTTTATTTATGCACACCAAGTACGACATTTAAATTTAAGCTTACTTTAGGACCATTTAAAAAAAAAATTCTATATAGTATGAATATGGCTTTTAATGTTTTTTTAATACTATGCATTTGGACATACTCATTTTTATTTATTAGATTTTTTGCTGCATACTACATACAGTACTAGTAACTGATGTGGCAGCACTAGTTCTCTGTATTTTGATGCCAGTATAATGTCAGTGTTGTAAATTCAGATATATTTTTATAAAGCTAGATTTACCTTATTAATAACTCGTTACCAGAATCTATATTAATGGATGATATTAAGAAGAAAAGAAAAAAATAAGATTCTTTTAAGGACTGTTCACTAAAAGTTAACCAAAGAGGTTCTTCTATTACACTGCTGCAAATACTAACCTGAAATGGTTGTTTTCATTCCTAGAGAATTAAGAGTGGTTGCTAAGATGAATTAGGTGGTTGCTAAGTGCTTGTCAAAAAAGCCCACACTCAAATCTCTACAATATTCAGGATCTCTACACATTTCTCTCTCTACATACGGGTTCCTTAGTGACATCTATATGGTTCCATGAAGAACCTTTAACATCCATAAAACATGTCTATTCCACCAAAGGTTATTTATATTAGGGAAAAGAAAAAAAAGATCTTTCCAATAAAAAAAATTAAAAAAAATAAATAAAAAAAAGTTCACTGAAAATGGCTTTGGGAAACCGAAAACGGAGGCGCTGCAAAAATAATTTAAAAATTATTTATTTTTGGCTCAAACAATAAGTATACTTGATTTTATGGTACAAATGGTACAAGCACACTTATCCTCAACTGGCTGCTCGATTTACGTGCCAAAGTTTAATGCTTAGGGTCAGGGGTTGCGGTGTGGCGTGAACTACCTCAGGGCTGAAACCAGAGTGGACCTGTTCCTTACCAAACCAACACTAATGTAGTAACAGGAGATGCAATTCACCTCCACAAAGCCATTGAACACTTTGACAATCTCTACATCAGATCAGCTGCCAGCACAGAGCAGAAGATCAAGTGTTAAACTCAAAGCGTCGAGAGGAAATGCTGTAAAACCTCAAGGTTTGTTTGCTCAAATGTTTTATTTAACCTCTAATCACCACATTAAGGTTTTCTTTCATTTGGCTTTTTACGCTCTCAAAGGCCTCGTTTTAAAGCACTAATGAAAATAAACCGCAGGGCCCCCGTCTCTTTATTTTGAGAGGGAACACTGGAGCCTTGGGTTCAGAGCGGGGTGAAAAACAGAGGGCATCTGGAACAAAGACCAGAAGACCTAGAGGTCAAACGGCCTGGTGTCCAGAACTTCTTCAGCGGACGGAGAGGGAGCAAGGCACTTGTATAATCACAAATCCGTTCTGTCCATGCGTGTAGGATAGAATATATCACACGCCGCTGACATGCCAACAATAGATCACGTTTTTTTGTCTCAGGCTTGTGAGGAGTTTTTGACTCTTTTCATCGGGCCACGCATCTGGACCGCTGCAGTTTAACCCTCCATTCTCTGGCCTGCTTTCGGCAGATGACCTCCACAATTAGACCCTGAGTGGGAGATTTCCAGGTGAAGAACATTATCCTGGGCTCTTTAGGGTCAAAGTTAATGAGGGGAATTAGAAAGCATCACTAACGTGCTGCAATTTTTTTCTGGACAGTCACTGTTTGCGTGCTCTTTATTCAAATAGAGGTCATCGTTCGTCTTTTGTGTTCTTATGAAGTGTGCTTGTATAACGAGATTTCGTTAAAACGGTGGTATTTAAAGGCCATTCGACTAGGCGGTGTTACTTTGACCCAGAGTTCAATTAGATGTCTCTCAGTACATTGTAGACCGTTCTGACTAATGAACAACCTTTATTTAGTAACTTTTACATGGGACATTAGAGTAGAAATGATTTTCATTTCATAATAGCTAGAATATTTCACATGAAATGGCAAGTAACATAGTGAATTAAAAATTAAGTACTTAAGTAGAAATACTGAAATCTTTTATTTGCAACACTGATTTTTTTTTTTTTTAGGATTAGTGAATTTTTTACTTCGATGCGCAACTCATTCAGTAAAGTTTGTGATATGAACATAAATTATTCCTCAAATCATGATGTTTTTGAGAGATTTAGTTAACTTTCGCCAAGTACAAATAGAAACAAATAAATAAATAATCCCATTATATTGAAAGAAGAACCCTTATAGCCTGTCTAATAATTCAGCAAGACAGACATGCCATGGAAAGACAAAAAAATGGGCAAGCAACTTTAACAATTTTAACAGTTTTTTCCATTGATCTAAATTTGAGTGCGTTTTGAATGCAACTGCTATTTTTACCAAACATATTTTATAAACTCTTCCTATGGATTGTCTTAACTTTTAAAGAGGTATTGTGTTTTAACTACATTTTCAGAAAGATTTACAAGTGTTTTGTTGTTTTTATTAGTGTGGTATGCTTCAGATCGTGTTTCACTGTGAGCCGTGTCATTAAATAACACTCAAATATCATCCTGTCTTACTCACTAATGTCCCAAACGAGGTAATGTCCTGTCATGTGACCCCCATCACCCACCTGTGTAGACTTTGTCTTAATCCCCGCTGATCTCCTCTCTGCTTTGAATACTCGGACTACTGAGTGTAACTAATTCTCCCACACAAGGATATTGTCCTCCCCATTTCAGCTTTGTCTTTCCTCTCTTTCACTAGTCTCATTCGTTTGCCGAGCAGCCGGACAAAAAAAATCCTCTAAATTAAGAAGACTTAATGAGCTATTACTCTCACCTTAAATCTAATTGTCTACTTTGCCGACAATACGGATAAACAATCAGTCCAGGGAATATCCTCTCTGAATGCACTGTTTCAACTCTTTGTTTGAAATCTGAAAACAATGCAAACTTTGCTTAGAGCTCATGTATTTAACAGTGGCCTGTTCAAAATACAAAGATATACATGACTGGGATGGAAAAAACGGCCACGAACTCATTTTAAAAGAATAGTTCATTCATAAATAAAAAACTGTCATAATTAACTCCCCCTCCCGTCGTTTCACACCTGTGTGACTTTGGCTTATGTAAAACACAAAAGATGTTTTTTTGCAGAACGTCCGAGCTGCTCTTTACCATGCAATAAAATGGATAATAATAAACATCTAAAAGGACACAACCAATTATAGAATTAACACAGTTTATTGCATGTAACATGTATAGCTATGCACCCATGCTTGCATACACTACTGTTCAATTTAATACATTAAGCCTAGTTCTAGACTTGTGTGTAAATCTGAGCTGTTTCAAATGAAGGAAACTTGCACTGACTGATCTTAAAACATGTTAGTGACTGGTAAACTGAACTATGGCCTAATCCTGGTCTAGGCTAAACCCTGTCTATGAAACCTAAATTTAAAAAGTGAGAGTAATGACATTTATAGTCTTAACAAAAGATTTCCATTTAAAATAAATGCTATTCTTTTGAACCTTCCATTTATCACAGAATCCTTGTATTATAATCCTAATAAGAAATGTTCCTTAAATCATCATATTAAAATGATTTCAGAGGGATCACTGATGACTGATGTAGTGATCTTGAAAATTCAGCTTTTCTAGTTTACAGTTACTAAATTTTTTTATAATATTTCTCAATATCAGTGATTTTTTTTGCCTTGGCAACTTTCAAAAGCAACAACAAAAAATAATATCTACCTTAAAGGTTTGAAAAGTAGCAAATACATATGTATATTTTGCTGTACCTCTCAAACCTTAGTACACTTAAACGTGCCGTTTTAAACTTGCCCGGTCATAAAACACACATGAATGAATGTTTATTGCGCCTTGTTATCTTAAACCTGTTGCAATGTGTTTAGAAGAGACATTTATTATCTGAATACGAAGGTGAAAGAGATTTGAGATTTCTCTAAACATAACATATAAGCAGTATAGAGCACTTTTTTTTGTTTCAACTACAAATTAAAACACGACAGGGTAGGAGTGTTTGATTTGGAATTTTTGGGAGAACCATCTATCCGAGCACTACAGAGTTTTCTGCACATTACATGTGAACGTTTCCCAGCAAATGGTAAACGTGTCACCCCCCGCAGTACACAAACAGTGCATCAGACGGAGGAATGGTACAGACGACTATTCCATAGAGACGCCCCGGTCCCTATAGGAGCTTTTTCAGACGACCATTTGGTGCTCCTATCCCTAACCTATTGACCCTCAACCCTAGAGAGGTCAGCGGTGTCAGGGAGCCCAGATCCAGCACAAGCCTGTAAATCAAACGCCGGCGGGAACGGCGCACCGTCCAGGGTCCCAGCCAGGCCTGGCACCATCACTCTCCCGGCTCTGACGCACTACCAGGCCGGTTCCCACTGAACCATGCCACCCTGGCAGACCTCGTGACCCCGTTTGGGATACATCAGCCTTCAGCTGCTCTGACGCTCGGCCGTATAACCCCACCTGTGTCACAGGCCTTCCTGTTCTGGCTTGTATCACAATCATGCATCTCTCAGGCATCGCCGCACCTGGAGCTCCAAACAAATCACTTTCAGGAAGGTCCGTGCACTTCTGAGACGCTGAACATTAAACACACTTTGCTTTGACCTGTGTGGGATCACCCCGGGGCTCTCTCTAATGGACAGAGCCATAAAATGGTCATGTTGCTGTTTTTCCAGCCAAACGACGACACCAGTTGTTCTGATTCCTCACTGGCTTTGTGACCGGAGTCATCAGTTCCGCATGGAGGAACTCAGGAGGGAAACCTATTTTACCTTCCATTGACTCCATACTTCAGTGATGAAGCACAGTTCTGGCCACTTCTCCAGCAGACCCCTCATGGCTGATGACAAACCATTTACCCATCTCGGGAAGACATCATTGGAATTGTGCAATAACACTTTAGGGTCACATAAATTAATTAAAAGTACAGTAAAATCATGCATAATGTTTCAATACATGATGTTATTGTGAACGGAGGGAAAAAAAAACAGCCACAGTCAGTTTCCATAAAAATATGAAGCTGCACAAGTTTCTTGAGCAGAGCAGCGTATTCAAATGATTTCTGAAGGATCATGTGACACTGAAGACTAAGTAATGATGATTAAAATATTAGCTTTACACCACAGAAATATAGTACAATTAAAATCTATGTAATCCAGGACCACAATAGCAGTCATATGTAGCACAAGTATATAGGAAAAGTCCAAAATACACTTTATTTGTCAAAAATTATCAACTTGTCTTTCATGCCAAAAATCCTTAGGTATCATCTTCCACTGACATATTTTGTAATTTCCTACCATAAATACATCAAAGCTCAATTTCTGATTAGTAATATGCATATGCAACTTCATTTGGATAGATTTAAAGACAACGTTTATTTGCACCTTTAAAATTCCAGATTTTGGAAGAGTGGTTTCTCGATTAAATATTATCCCACCCTTATCATACACCAATGGAAAGCTTATTTATTCAGCTATCAGATGATGTATACATCGTCATTTAAAAAGCTGACCAGTATGACTGGTTTTGTGGTCCAGGGTCACATATCTAATTGTTTTCCCATTTCATAGGGAGATCTGTATCTCTGCACATCCCCTACCTACCATATTTCCTTCACATCTATAACTTGTTGATATTTAAATTAGGTCTTAGATTATAAAAATAGACATGGTGAGCCTAATTATCTGTTGCTTTAAAACATCATTTTAAAATAACTTCTTTCAGAAGTGTTTAATGTGGAAGATTGATGCCGGATCCAGTACTGAAGGTTTCAGAGCTCAAACTGTTTTGCCACCAAATTAAGCTCTGCTTACATTCAATTACATAACCAGAAGTGGTTCCCCACAGATATCGCGTTATACAGACACAGCTGCACTCTGATGATCTGTTGCCCTCTGGTGGTACCACGTCTGTACAGATGCAGAGATTAAATAATCCAGTTTTAGAAGCTAGAAGGACCAAACTTCCTCTCTCAAACACTTAATTCTGATTGGCTCACCTTTTTTAATAATGACTGACCATAGCAACACAGTTCATATTCTGTTTCTACATGGTCTCTTCGAGCAAGAAAATAAAACAATTTTAACTAAATATTATACGACCATGCACGCATTTACTTGATTGAAAAGTAATCATACAATAAGTAAATGAAACATCACACTGCATCATATTTGTGAAATTAAATCTAGTGCACACTGTGCTGATTTCCAAAACAGTGTGTGTATTGCTTTAGCTTGTCACTCTTTTTCCAAAAATATGATGTTAATTTCGTTTAATTTTGCTTTTCATGACCATTTTTAATGTTTACAATCAGACAAACGCGTGACTCCTCTATTTCTATTTCCTAAGCCAGGTTACAATTCCCAGATGATTTTAAAATGCATGAATGATTTCACGCCAGTAAAATATATAGAATTATGGCCAGTGACAGAAGAAAAGGCAAACATGACCCAGATGTTTTCTGCTACATCTGTGGGCGTTTTATTTTTTATGTGAAAAAGCTTATACATTTAGATATGTGTATTTAAACATATTTTTCCACTCCTTCCCAGACTAAGTTAAATATTATATAACATTTGTTTTTGTCAATAAAACTAAAATGTTTGACATTTTAATGTTTTTTTTTTTTGGTCTTGATAATTGCATTAAAGCTGATCCATAATCATTAAAAAAGTCATTATTATTCTGTTGGGGAAAACAAGTCATTTATGGAAAGTTTTTGTTAATATCTCTGATCTAAGCGTTTTCAAAAGAGGATATTAGAGGCCTTAAGTTTGAAAATCAGCAAAAATATTTTTCAAGATGCAGGGCTGTGCTTTACATTATTTGTTAAAAGTTTAAAAATAAAAAAATATATATTTTTGATCATTTTAATTACATGTGATAGAACCATAGACTGTAAAAACTCGTAGGTTTCTAAAGAGCGTTTTTGAAGCCTAAAGTGGGTGGAGCCGACCGCCGCCATCTTGGCAACGCGTCACCGCGCGTCACTCCCGGATGACCCAAAATGGGCAATGAGGCGGGACGTAGGCGGCAACGTGACGGCTAACAGAAAGCGGATAGAGACATCAACCTGTCACTCAAGTGGCCACACCCTTAATTATGCAGAATTTTAAGGCTTAATATAATTTAAATGGATGAGTT
>JAUCNO010000626.1:1055829-1076608 GCA_032353835.1 Enteromius viviparus | reverse complement strand
GGGTGGCACCTGGGGTGGCCAATCGGATGTCAGGGGTGTCCAGTGCCACCCCGGACACCCCTCTGGCTCCGCCACTGTGTATGGCAAGAGTTGCTTAATGATTCCTATTAGTTTGGAACAACATGATAGTTTCCAATTGGAGTGAATTATTGTATTATTAAAATATGTTAAAGTTGCTTGCTTTAGTATAAAATACACATAGACATGAAAGCAAGAGACAGAGATAAAGAAAATAATGGAAGAAACAATGTATTGTATTATGCCAATATTTTGTGCATCATCAAGGCGTATCTCACTAGACATATCAAGCACAACAGTTATACATCATCTTTGGCCTGGGGAGACAGAGAGAGAAAGATTGAAAAAGAAAGAGTAAAACAGAGCCATAGCGTTTGAACTTTAGGGGGGTGGACAGTTAAAATGCTCCAAAATCAAAAGTCTCTTTGAAACAAAAGCCACACAACAACAATCATTTCCAGACCTTCTTCTGATCAAATGCACTAACCCAAAGTACATGTGGGAGAGTCTCTAATAGACTCTTATGGCAAAGTCAATCTGAACCACACCATGCTGATGTCATGCTGGGGTTTTCCCAAAGAACAATACAAAATTGATCCAAAAGCCTTAGAGTGAAACACTTGTACCAATACAACCCCACCAAATCAAAAATCATGACAAGTTTCAAGGCTTGCGGGTGTATTACAAATGGAGGTGTTAAAGGAGGACTGACTGCAAGCAACAAAACAACGGGCCAGTCCAATGGGTTCAAACAAAACAGACGATATGTTTAGGCTATGTTTAAAGAGACTGAACTGGACTTATGTAACCTTCAGCATTTAAAACAATAAGCTAAATGTACTACCTTTTGCTCTACATTTCATTGCTAAATGTGCATCAGTAGCCATCAGAAATTGTTCCCTAACATTGTTCACATGTGATCCAAAACAACACTCTCTGAGTGGGTACTTTCTTTGAATAAGTACTTACTTTTGGGAACACTAAAAATATGTTTTTGTGAGTTTGTTTTTCCAAGGCAGCCTGATAAGACCAGACTCCACAAGAAAGCAAGTTGCATTCTTAGATTAGAGAAATGCCTTCATTTTGGCATTGTCACTAACTTATCAGCATCAGTTGAGTTGACACTGGAATCCTTGGATGTTCAAGTTAAAAATGGCTGTGTACACTCTTACATTAAAATTATGGAGGTTATTCCCAAAGAAGGGTTTACTAACAGTAAGATTAACCAATACACCTTGAAATTATTAAATAAAACATTACTTAGTTGGGTTTTTTGTTTCTAAGAGAAATACATTTCCAGCAAAGTGCCAAAGTAGTCACTATGGGAACAGATGGAAAGAAAAAGTGAGCTATATGACAACCAATTTACTTATGCAGATGGCCACCTATTGGGCTGTTTTTAACAACTTTCCCTTTGCTAAGAACTTGATGTTTTAATGACTATTAGTTTTTTTATCTTAGCCATTTCGCACATATGAGATGTATATGAGATATATTATAGAAATAATATTATTTTGAAAATGCACCTTGTTGAGCCTGGGTAGGCCTACAGAATATTGAGAACAATATAGTAATGTGGCAAGCTGAATAAACATGTATTCCCCAGTAGGATAATTATGTATTGTAGCCTGAATCCACAGGCAACTCTTTGATTAAATTCTGAAGTAAAAGTCACCATCGACCATGTGATATTTCAATATATCACAGGAAATAAAAATGATGAGGGTGATAATTCCACACAGAATAGAAACCTCTCAGACGTGCTTGTCTTGACAGATGTTTTAATGGTTTATTTGCTGACATTTAAGAGCATTTATGTTTTTGTGATCTGCAGTTTAACTGCAGGGGATGAAAAATTAATAACTCAATTGGAGACTGACTCATTGAGACAAACTTTGATTGGAGTGACATTACAAAAACATTTCAGTCACAGCCTATCAAAGGTTATAGGGGAGAGGGGGACGAATGACACAGACAAAATGAGAGATAAGAAAATTAAAGATTTTCAAGCTCCTAAATAATTTCTGTCTGTTGTTTTTGTAATACTGAGTACAACTAATATAGTGGCACTAATTGTAAAGTAACAAAACATGGAAACTGACTCCTTACTAAATAGTAACACGTTAGTATAGTGACCAATTCTTACTATTAATAACTAGTTGCTTATTAGCATGCCTATTATTAACATAATAATGTTTATTACTACTTATAAAGCACATATTCTGCATGGCCATATTCTACTTCAGTAATACCTAAATGTAACAGCAAATTTTTTTTTTTAGCCAAATTACATAGTTATTGGTTTGTTCATAGCAAGAACTGAACCTTAAAATAAAGTGTGACCTACCAAACTAAAAAAAGGTTTCTATAATTTTTGGAAGGGACTGCTTTTAAAGCTTCAACATGCCCTAAACTTGTACTTAAGCTGGAATATTCATTTAATAGCTAAAATAAAGCAAGAAATCAGAGTTAACAGGGTTTGCTGTATTGTTGTATGTCATGATGGGGGTGGTCTGACAGAACTCCAACTGCTCATTCACAAGCACACAGCCCTTCTCATTAGAGCACTGATTAGTGGAGCAGGTTTGTTTGTGGAGAACAGTCATGTTCCTCAATGAACTGCTACAAAGACAATGCATTCATTTAGCATGCCTAAGTGGACAAGGAAGTGGAAAGAAAACAAAAAGAGGAAGGCGGGAATGGAGGGTGGACACCATTTATGAATGTATATCAGGACAGACTAATCGATGGGTTACACATGTAACCTACATTGGAACTAACAAGAGACTAGTACAGTACATACAACTATTTGTCTCAGGTCCGTTTGAATCATAAGTCATATAAGAATATGTTGTTACTCTTATGTGCTTGATTGTTTCTGTGAACAGTTTAAGAGCAGAGAGCTACATTAAGCTGCAACTTACGTTCTATTGTGTGTGTGTGTGTCTGTGCATATATATTGCAGGGCAGCTGGATTTAGTTTCTGAGTTTTAATGAGCTTCTCAGTGTGATACTAAGACTGCAGGCTTTATTAAGCATTTCTAATGAGGTCCACCCAATCCACAAACCCACACAGACACGTACAAATCCACACTGCAAAAATACTATATATTTACTGTGACAGTAACTCTAAAGCAAAAACTAGCAAACTATCATGAAAACTGTTTCATATCAAATCATATAATTTTATGGTGATTTATGAAGTTATTTGCACCTTTTTATTTTAATATTAGAAAACCACAAGAGGGTATGCCTAGAAATGTATATGTGATTTTGCTATTGCTTGTTTATTATGTATATCAGTGTATATTTATGCTAAAATATAAATATGATAATAAGTAAAGTGTGACATCTCTCTTGTTATTATCTATTATTAAAATAAAATACATTTTAAAAATGAGGATAAAACTTTTTTGTCTTTTTTTGTGGGTTTCTAATTCAATTAATTAAATAGCATCATAAACACAGAATAGAAGGAACAATTAATTTAATAAAAATTTTGCAGCCATTTGCTAAAATCATTTCATTAATCATCATTAATGTACACACAGAGTTGTTGACATTTTTGCAGATTTATTAAAAAAGAAACACTGAAATATCACATGGTCCAAGTATTCAGACCCTTTGCTGTGACACTCATATATTTAACTCAGGTTGTTCTGTCTTTGACCAGCTTCTCCATGAACTCTTGGCAGGAGGGGATGACATTTATTCTCACAATATTGATTTAATGATAGAAACAGTGAACCAATTTGATGCAGTCCATGCATCATTTAACTGAGAGAACATACTCTGGTAAATTTCTTTCTGGCAAGCACATGATAATGGATGATAATGTAAAGAGGTTAGTGTGTTGGATGTCATTGTCTAGAAAGAAGTTCCATCAAGTTTAAATTTTTTCCACAATTTTTTATAGTCATTATAGTCATTTATCCCCCTTTAAAAACTTAAAACTTGCAGTCTAATAACCTCATCAAAGAGACTGTCCTACAAAAAACGACTATAAAGGTTGTTTGTGCAAGTACCGTATATTTACGTTTTAAAGGTAAGTGCCCTCTAGTGGGCGTAAAAATAATGACAGTGTTGTATTGCGTCTGTCGTCATGAAATATTACTGTCATTATCGATCAAAATGTGTGCTTCGTTTAAATATGTATGTGGACATTCCACATTGATCTTACGGTGATTAAAAAGTATTTTAGTAGGAGTAATTCATACGAATGAACACACCTAACCTAACCCTACCTGTTACAAAAAGGTTGCAAAATCATGTTTCAAAGGGATTCACTAGCACATGTGCCCCGGGGTTCAAACCCATGAGCGCATGATCACTAGCCTGTCCCGCCCATACTTCATTTGACACTACATTCTTTTCGCTAGCAAAGTTAGTCTGGCCAAGCTGCCTTTTTAGAGCATTTCAGATTCCCAAAAAAGTGGGAACCAATGAGAAACAAGCTCCCCCCCCCACAACCGGCACGACTGAGGTGGATGTAACATGATGACGCAGCAGTTCAGCGGCTTTCAAACATGGCGTGTACCAAGCTGCAACAATCATTCGACTCTGCTGTTGCAGCTGTCAGAAGACGGGCAGTAAGGTAGCTTAGTCCACACTAAAGCTACAATATGAGATGTATAGTCGCGGAAGCCAGGCTACATGATCACATCTTGTCTTTAACACATTGCTGTACTACCTGAGCTACACCAAATATTAATGTGCTAATAGCTGCTGATAGGGGCGCAAGTGTAGTATACACTCTGATGGGTTGTATTTCACTGCTATGTACAAACAACCTATACGAGCGTACTGGTTGGAGGACATTTTGTCATCAACCATCCTCATCCTTATTGATGGTAACTTTAGGGCATTCCTCCTGCAGTGTGACTGCTGCCTTCTGAATTTCTTTGTTGAATTTGCTATTTTAATAAAAAGACACTGCAGGTCTCTGAGATCATCTTAGTACTTGCACTATGTTTTGCAAATGAGAAGAATGACTTTGTTTTTTAAGAATGTTTTTTAGAAAATACTTGTTAGAAATTGCTCCAATGTCTACAAGCTCTCACCAAGTAGTCTACACCAAGTATTCACTAAGTTGTCACCAAAACAGGAATAAAGTTTTAATCATATCCTGTCAGGTTTGCCTAAATGCTCTATTTAAAATTTCAGCATGCCCATCAGCACAGCATTAATTGTTAAAATTAATACAGTTAAGTTGCACAAAGGCCAGCCAAAGTTCAGTCTACAGATCATCAAAAATTACTTGTTAATACATAGGGCATTTGTCTTCTGAAAAATATAAATTAATTAATTAATGGCGCATGCATTTTCAGCACTCTTTGAGCAGGGAGCATGGGCAGTCAGCATGGGTGAAAATACGGTACTCACACTGACTTCAAATTATATCCTTGTATATGTAAATTTGATCGTAATGCATTGTGCGGTATGCAAAACACCCTTCTTTATTTTTAAAATCTTTTTCTGGTTGGAGTCAGTGAGTTTATCTTGAACTGGATCAATTCAATTTGTGAATGAACTGTTTTATGAAACAGATCATACATTCCATTAAAGATTCAACTGAAAACCTGTTCATGAATTAGGCATGATAAACATGCAAAGAACAGCTAGACAGCTGTCAAGATTTTCAAAAAAAAAAATCCAGTTTGTTCCTCACACAAAGCTATTGCATGGTTTCAGGTTACTTGGAATACAAAACACAGACTTATATGGTGCTTTTAAAGCTTGAAAGCTTTAGTTCATATTTTAAGTGTATGGAAAAACTGTGCAGTACATTATTTCTAATCTACATTTTTTCCACTGAAGAAGGAAATTTTTGGACAACCCAAGGGTGAGTAAATAATGATATTTCCATTTTTGAGTAAACTGTTTCCTTCACACTCAAAACAAATGTGATGCGTAATCAACAGGCAAGATAAAAGAGGTAAACACCTACTTACTTATACCACCTTTACACAGATCATGATACATGTATCATGCTATAATACAAGCCAAGAAACCACATCAATGAGAAATCTACCTCAGTTTGTTCAGTTTTCTTAAAACAAAACTAGCCCCTCTAAAGTCTAAACACTAAAACACTCTCCAGGGAAGTAGAAAAAATATGTGGAGGTATTTGACATTAAACAAGAGGTATTTTTGTATGGTAACACACTCACTCAAGGTATTTGTAGCTCCTGGCAAATGAGACTATGGTGTCAAAGCAGTGTTTGCATCTTTCACAGAGAGAAAAAGAGAAAGAAAATAAGTGTGTTTTCATTTGAATCTGCTGTCCATCTCATCAGATATTTGAGGTTAAACCTCCAGAATCTTTGTTCTGCACTTTCCCTTCCCACAGGAATGTTAAATAGATACACAGCTCATCATCCGACCTCTCCAGAGGACAAAGATTGTTATCAAAATGTGAGCGGCAAAGACATACAGAGTGACCCAAAATGATCTGCTACTGTTATCTGATCACAAACTATGTGATTGCAAATACACATCAGTTTTAAAAGTGTTAGGAAATGTTAAAGATATGAGTGTATGAACATATGAATTTTCTTTAGTGTCTTCATAAATAAAGTAAAATATGTTGAAAACCTACTTCTGGAGTCAACCTCACATTTGCGAGACTCAAATCATGTCAGACCTAATAATTTCAACAGCTTTCTTTGAGAGTTAGGTTTAGAGGTAGGGCATAGAAAATAGCATTATTTTAGTATGAAAACCATGACTTCTATAAGAGGGGGGTAATATAAAAAGTCTGTGTGTGTCTGTGTTTACTACGTTCATCACTCTGTCCCTGATTGCAGTTGACAGTGCCGATTGCGGCAGACATCGGTAGCCTGAAGTCAGCACCAGCTGTGAGTAGCAGCACCTCCAGAGCTCGGAGAGGGGACAGGGAGAGCACTGACCCAGCCAGGAGGCTTTGATCTGGGCTAGCACTCCACCGCTACCCCCCTACAGCCCTAGAGCAAGGTGACACCCAGAAAACCAAAGAAAGCACTGTGAAAAGAGAAAAAGACATGTCACAATTGGCAACCAGAGAAACACAATCAAAGTTAAGACAAAACAGTGCCGATGGAAGAGTAACCAATGTCAAACATACACAAACACCCAACCTGGCTGCTTTCCTTTGGACCAGATGTGTGAGCATTTTTCTCTGTCTGTGAGCCTTGGAGAAATAAACACAGCAATATATCTGCAATAGCAATGTCCTGTTGTACTGTATGGGAGGAAGTATTTGCTTAAGTAAGGCTGTAGATTTGAGTTCTACTTCCTTGTTCATGCCAAGAACACATCAATTACAACATGATTCAAATAAACAAATTAAATGAAAAATAAACACCCGTTTCATGGGAAGAAAGTAGATTTAACAAATGATAAGATTATTGGGTTGCTATGAAAAGATGCTATTCCCACCTCTAACCAATGGACATAGTGTAACATGCAACGAATGATGATCTTTGACCTTCAATTGTATGAACACACAGTTAGGCTGTTACACTACCACACGTTCATGTTCTCTTTACGACCTTAGCATACATTATTTATGCCCTGATTCATTCCATATTTTATATGGCAATGGTAGCTCTAAGCGCTCTAAGACCTGGTCAGACCTGTAGCACTAGATCAGAGAAGCCCGTTCAAACGTCTGACGTAATGGATGATGTCAGCTTTCACTGAAAATGACAGTTTTGAGTTTTATGACAGTTGATGTCAAACGAATAAATAATCCTGTAAGTATTTTTTTGTTGGCAATTTATCTCTGGGTCCAATCAGAACTTACAGAAGAACTATCTATCATCTTGTTCTTTCTTCCCCCCACAAAATCCTTTTATACTGCGCCCTGGAGTATGCCTGAAGCAAATGTTTCAGATTTGATCCTAACTGTTTTTATTACTCTTTGCATCTAGGTGTTAAATTGGGCTAGAACAAACTGAAATGCCATCAAGGCAACTGAAAAACTAAACAAAACAAAAACAATTACTGGCAGTTAATTGGTCTATACGGTTCGTTTCATTATCAAATTCAGAATCAAATCCAAACTTTCCTCCAGGCTCTCTAGATGCCAAATGTAGTCTAAACATTGTGATTGACGCAGCTTGACTGTTTGTCTGTCTCATTGGTTTAAGTAATGATAAACGATGGCTTGCTAACTAGTTGACGTATTCTCTCAGAAAGAGAACTGTGACTTAGTAACTGTAATGATTTAAAATATTCTAAATATTTACTTTAAACATATTATATATTTGAATGAATTTATTTGAAAGTGTATATAAATATATATATTTGTTTTAAATTATTACAATAAAATCAACATCATTTTATTGACTTAATACATTAGTGTTACACATTAATTTATGCCAGATGTACACGTATTGTTATGCTCAGACATGGAGTAGAAGGGGATGTAGACACATTAATAGACAGAGGTGAGAATACATGGCATGGAGGGTGAAAAGTGCTCTCACGTGAACAGAAAGTTTATTCCGATCACCTACCTTTCCCAGGCGAATCTGGAACAGGCTGGAAACGGAACAGAGAGATCCTTTTCCTCTATCTCCCGGTTTTCCTGAGAATGCAGTGGGCCTCCTTTGATGTGCTCGGTGCAGGTGAGTGCTCTGTAAAACTTGACACAGTGGATGTGGGTAGACCAACTAGACTCAATAGCTTGAAAGAGTAGGCACAAGGTGAGTACTGGGGTATGTTACCTCGTGCTCAGCCGTCTTTCCTCTGGTGATTGCAGTCTTTATGCGGTGTGCTTAATTGAAGTCAGGAGTTCCCATGCCTCCAAAATACCAATAAAATTTCTGCTTGTGTTTACTAGGGTTTGGAAATGGACAATCATTGACATTACTCTCATTGCGATCTTACTTTGGTTCAATAGAAACCATATCTGGTTCAGTTTTTGTACACTTAGTCTGTGAGGAAAAGAATGGCAATAAATCTTGACTTGACCTGACTTGACTTCTGTACCATGCAAACACATAAACCTCAATACATAATGACATACAGCTCCAATTCCTCATCCCAGTGTTTTGCTGGTCACACTGTCCTTTACTATAAATGACAGTGCCTAAAGGTGATCCACACATTTCTGTTCACCTCAAGACACATCCCGTCCGTATGCATCACTTCTGCTCTGCTACAATACACATTCAAACCCCTTTAAATCACCTCTGTGGCTGGTATTTACTAAGAAGAGTGAAAAACACCATGAAATAAGGGCATACCAGAGGGAAAAAATAAAGAAATAATACTGTGTAAGAAATGTGTTTGTGCTACATGGTAACCGTTGGCAACTGTTCCAGCCCCTAGGTTGTTTGTTTTGATTGTAAGGATTCCAACCAGCTGTTAATGACAGCAATAATCAGCGCTCACTTCGTGTGTGTTTGGTTTGTAAATGTGGATGTCTCACTGGTTTTCACACATTAACAGACAGACGTGTGGCCTGGTGAATCTACTTGACAGAAATATCCCAAACCATCAGTGTCTTCACAATGAACACAATACACACACATTAGCGCACAGTCTCGCACACACACATGCCACACCAAATTGGAAATGTCACCAAAGCCTGGAGAGACTGTTTCAGAAAACAAACAGTTATTACATCTAACAGGTGTCAGACGATCACAACATAACACAAAAACATTATTAATAGATCAAATGCATATTAAGCTAGGAAGATGAAAATATTAACAGTAACAAAGGGGTGATAAAATAAGGCTATTACTATTACTATGTGTCATGTTGAAAAGATCGCATTTATGAGATAAATGAATCGAACACCATTGCGGTCTCATACAGTAGTCTTCTTTAAACTTCTTTCTTGTAACTTTCTTATTAGTTTCTAATTAATGTCTTAATTTACAGTAGAAAACGGTACTTTTGCACAAGCAAAATGATCAAATGCACCTGAAACCATGATTACAATGTCCAAACTCATAAATACAAACTACCCAAGAGGGCTTGACTCCTGTGTGGACTTCAGAGTGCTTTCAAAATAGGAATGTTAATTTTAACTTTAAGAGGATGACTAACACAGACCAAAGCTGTACTTTACTGTACAATAAATATACATAAAGCCCATATGTGATATATATATTACATATATATTGCCTTTTAGATTAACGCAAGACCTCCCATAATGAACAGGCATTTCCTGAGTGCTGCAAAAATAAAGGCCAAAATTAATCATGCTTTACGAAACGTTGTGTGCTGTTTTCCTTTAATATAGCATACTGGTAGCACTTTCAATATTAGTTACTGTAACATGAACTTATAATGAACAATACTTAAACATTTATTTTTCTTAGTTAATGTTAGTGTCAACATTTACTAATGCATTATTATAATCACAAGTTGGGTTTGTTAATATTAGCTAATGCACTGCGAGCTAACAATGACTGTGAATGACTGTATTGCCATGAACTAACATGAACAAAGATGAATAAATAGTGTAATAAATGTCTTCTTCATTTTTTGTGTGCATGTTAGTTAATACATTAACTAATGTTAACAAATGACACCCTTTTGTAGTGTTACCCTTTCACTTCGACGTTACATATGGGAACTCGCCAGTGAGACCAGTTGCCTTTGAGTTTTAAACAAAAGGCCAATGCATATTGGTGTGTATAGATTGTGCACTGAAGGCCAAGCATCTCCTCCGATGCACCCCAGAAGGATGAGATGTCTATTCCAGCATCAGAGGGAGAGTCGGTGGTGAAGTGACGTTTTGCCAGGACAGTGCCCTCCACAGGGACTGCGGTACTTCCACGTTCCCGGTGCCTTTCTTCCCGGAGTTGGACGAGAAGCTGGCAGGTCGTGGCGGGCCCCCTACCCTCGCCGCGCCCTGGCTCCTCCCCCTCGCAACCCTCGACACTGGGGCAGTCAAGTGCATGCCCGCACAGTGCTGCCGCTGGCTGGCTGGATCAGCTGCGTATGCCTTCCAAAGCGTGTGAGCTCTCGTCTGCCTTCGAGGGCCGAGCTTTCTGCCTCGGGCCAGACTGCCACCACCCTGCATGCCATGAGCTGCACGAGGGTGGTCTTGATCAAGGGTTGCAGGAACCTCGCACTGCGGCTGACCTCGCCCTCATCAAAAAGGGGCGATGGAGGTCGCGGGCGCAATCCCTTGGTCAGGTGATGTCCACAGTTGTGGTCCCCAGAAAGATGAGATGTCTATTGCAGCATCAGAGGGAGAGTCAGTGGTGAAGTGAACATTTTGCCAGGAGAGCGTCCTCCACAGCTCGCTGCCTGTTTAGCTTTCTTTTGACTGATGCAGCGCCACAAGCACGTTCTGGTCTGGATGGACAACACTGCAGCCGTATTGTACATCAACCGACAAAGTCAACCTGATCTCACAGAATTGCGAGAAATAACCATGAACAATTAATGTTTAATTCTGTGTTAGTATCACGTAATCATCATAAATTGCATGATGGGCTCACGTAAGGGTTACAATGTAATTCAGTGACAGGCATCATCCGTGATCCATGCACGGATTTGGATCCAAATATTGGTTAATTATATTGCCATTATTGTATATGTATTGGGGTGTGATTTTTCACTGTAAACAGTCACAATAGTTTTATTTATATTCATTTATTTATATGAACACGTAACCCAACACCTGCCCCTAAACCTACCACCCGTTAATAAAAGACAAGATAAACCAGCTACCAACATTATTTATTAAAAAGGATTAATATTCTAATTATTTGAGAGACAAAAGGATTGATCAACATTTCTCCATCCGCCGTGACTCATCTCTGCTCCAGGCATCTGTCGCTCTGCGCAAATTTTAAAAATGCTGGCGGGAGTATCCTTACGTCAGCCTTGGTTGTAAAATTCTATTAGTTCTCGTGTGTCTTGTGACTGATCGGGTCATGCTGTTGTGAAATGTTATTGGCTATTGTGTGTCTGCAGATCGATTTGCATCATTCTACAGGACGAGAGTGTGTTTTGAATAAGAGTCAACACGTTAACGGAGCAGGGATAATTTCAGCGATTAAAACCTTGTATTTTACTCTCTTCAAATAAAGACATTGCATGGCACGACAAAGTGGTCTACACTTCGGTGCATGTCACAACCTCCCCCGAGTTGTATTACTCCCTCGACGAGGCACCCCTCGGCAAGGATGCAGTGGGCCTCCGGAGCCCAAGTATGCTTTTTTTCCCATTGAGCCTCCTTACACAGACTCTGTGCTAGATCAGGGAGGACGAGGAGCAAGTTCTGCTTGTAGCGCCACACTGGCCCTCATGGACCTAGTTTGCATGCTCCTCATTGCAGACCCTCCCTGGAAAAATCCCTATGAGGAAGGACCTCCTTTCTCAGGGGATGGGCACGATTTGGCACCGCATCCCGTTCTTTGGAACCTGCACGTCTGGCTCCTGGATGGGACACGTCTGACCTCTCCAGCCTCTCTTCAACAGTATCACTCAGGCAAGAGCTCCCTCTATGAGGCAGGCTTGCGCTCTTAGATGGGGTCCATTTGTTGACTGGTGCTCCTCTAGCGAAAAAATAAAGAGAGAGGACCCACATAGATGCACGGTTGCAATAGTGCTTTCTTTCCTGCAGGAGGAGTTGGAGCACAGGCTGTCCCCTTCCACTCTCAAAGTGTATGATGCTGCTATCGCAGCATATCACTATGCAGTGGAGGGTACATCTCTCAGGAAGCAACTGTTTGTGAGGTTCCTTAGAGGTGTGCGTCAGGTTAACCGCACCTCTTACCGTCTTGGGAACTTGCCGCCGCCCTACGTGGCCTGTGGGGGGTCCCATTCAAGCCATTTGCATCAATGAATTTAAAATATCTTGCGCTGAAAGCAGCGTTCCCGACTGTGTTGGCCTCCATCAAGAGGGTAGGGGACCTACAAGCCTTCTTTGTCGACAAAGAGTGCCTAAAGTTCTGCTGATTCTTACGTCGTAAAGACCTGAGACCCTGGCCTGGCTATGTGGCCAAGGTTCCTACCACGCCCTTCCGCGATCAGGTGTGAACCTGCGGAGGAGGCAGACCTGGCGTTAGAGTTGTTGTGTCCCGTATGTGCATTGCGCCTCTACGTGGCCGCACTCAGAGCTTCAGATGCTCTCAGCAGCTCTGGTGTGTTATGGAGAACAGTGGAAATGGAATGAGGTTGAGGTTGCTACAAACTGAGGTTGGCCCATTGGGAGGTAGATGCGATATGCATAGATAAGCCAGGTAGAGCCATGCCCCTTTGGTGTCAGAGCCCATTCCAAAAGCGGAGTGTGCATCATCCTATGCATTGGCTAACGGCGCCCCTCTAGCAGATACCTGTAGGGCTGCAGGCTGGGTGACAATGAACACCCTTGCGAGGTTTTATGACCTCCGCATAGAGGCTGTGTCCTCCCGTGTCTTCACTGAAGACAGCAGGTGAACAAGAGGCCAGCTGGTGTTGGCTTGCTGCGCCATTCCCATGGGATCTGTGTCGTTTCCTCAGTGTTCCCATTTAAGTAGGCAAACCTGAGTCCTCCTGCCCACAGTCGGAACTAGAGCAGAATAGCTCTGACCGTGCTCCTACTGAGTCTCCTTCGCCCAGTAAGTTGTGGTTACAAATCTCAATATTCCACAGTCAGGCAGAAGGCTGTGTTTCCCTTCAATTATATCCATAATCTTATCGATACATTGGATTGTTCAAAAGTTCCACATGTAGTTACAGTAAGTTGAAAACTTACCAACTTCTTCAGTAACAACTGGCAGCCAGGGTATTGGGAAGGTTACGTGCATACTCCTCAAACTTGAAAAGAAAGCTTGCCTGTCAGCTGGGGGGGTCTCCGCATAATGCAGAGTCGTGGGACTGTTCCATGGGTATTTGCATATGTAATGTCGAAGTATTCGACTGAAAGGGTAACTCTAGGTTATGAATGTAAGCCACGTTCCCTGAAGGAGGGAATGGAGACGTTACACTTTGTCTCTGTTCCCTCCTTCAGGGAACATGGGTTACGTTCCTAACCTAGAGGTTATTGATACACAATAAGCACATAAATTGTTTTGTAATTTATATTACAAATATAGTGTATACATTCACACCATTTTAACTTAGAAAATTTGAAATATTAAAAAAAAAAAAAATGAAAATGTGAGTCCTATAAGGACTTAAAGTTTTAAAAGCAATGTGAACTTACAGGGAAATTACTTATACAATACAATACAAGAATATTAGTGTAATATTTAACTAATACTTTGTTGTAATTTGTTTGTATTAATGATCATATATTCAGGAGCTATATCTAAAATCTAAAGTGTAGTTGGTTATTAACATTTCTATTAAAAGAAGCCACAGTTGGTCAAAATTAAAAAAAAAAAAAGGTTAATTCTGAGAAAAGAGGTGTCACTCTTATCTATAAAAGTCTTATTACATGTGCAATAAGTGTCCAAATACTTTTTTGGGGAAACTATATTTTTATATATTTCAGTTCTGGGTGTGTTTGCACTCTACAGCATTTCAGTTTGTCTTCCTTAACTATGCTTTATATGCACTGTTGTTTGCTCTCTCATTTGTGTTTCTATATGCTTTTATTTAGTTTTATTAATCATTGATTGAAATGTATTAATACTAATACTATTGGAAGAGTATGACATGAAAAACATAAATACCTTATTGCATGTAAACTAAACATAGAAACAAACACAGACACATGTGCAAAGAAACCTTTAATCTGCTTTGAATATCAATTTAGGCTGTCACAGACAGCAACGCGCAAAGAATAAAAGCGATAATCAAAGAGGAGAAGAGAAAAGGGGAATTAAAAATCAAAGGAAAAGTAGAGGGTCTCTCTCTCTTCCTCTCCCAACCCTTCATCACAAAGCTGAATCAATTACTGCCACTCTAGAAAGTGAGTGAGAGAGACAGTAAGAGAGAAAGAGAGAGAGAGGGGTAGCAAAGGAGGAGAAGAGAGGGATTTGCCTGAGACTCAACCAAAAGGCAGGAATGTGTGGAGAATAGGAATCAGGTGCTTTTTCCTGAAATCCGATAACGCCGTTTGCCTTTTGTTTTCATCTTTCTTTCTTTCATACACACACACACACATACACACACTCACAACAAAACTCCCTTAGTCATCAGAAGCACTTAGTTAATCTGCACATGCGAGCTCACATACCATTACACATTCTGTCAGGGAACACCCATTGCGATCATAAGCCATGTGTTCTATGATGTATGAATATAAATTGATGATTGTGAAACCACGACAAAACTCAACATACACACACACACACACAGACATACATCATATTTGGTATTCCAACTTTGAAATGCCAGCAGTGAACTGTTAGTGCTTTCAACTTCAAATACTTACAGACAGACTGAGGCTCGCACACTCATATTCATATACATGTACGCCAAAAGTCAGGCTTGCTGATTCGGCCTCTCAGAGTGATATGAGCCATAAAGGCGGCACAGATTCTGTTTATCATTGGTTTGATGCAGTTTGCTTTAAAGAGTATGCTCTATAACCACATCATACACACATACAGTCAAACACACCACATCACAGCTTCTAAACCTCAAACACAAATGAGTCCAGACAATGTGGCAAACCACAAAGTTAGCAATCCAATGACAGAAAGAGAGACAGGGAGAAAGAGAGAGAGAGAGAGAGAGTTACAGTGAATTTTACCACTTGCACCAACTCTTAAATTAAACAGCATGTTAAGTGAAGTGCTATAAAATAATTTTATCATTTGGGTTTGATAGGTCTCTTTTTCCAGATGACTAAAGTTTCATCTGGGAACAGCCCTGGTCTTGCATCCGCCTTGAGAGAAAGATTGTTTAATTTATTTAACTTTTTTTTTTTAGTAAGGGCACCAAAGCCATCTCATGTCCTGTAATATCAATCACTCGCCAATGCTGCTGGGAAAAGAGACTGTAATTGCAAGCCAAAGAAAACTGAGTTCTTTAAAATGTGTATTTTGCATTTAGAAGGAACCATCCACTGACTGTGAAGAAGGAAACAGATTTGTACTTGCTTTTAGCTACAATGAGATTCCTTGAAACCATTAATTCAATCCGTATATGATTGTATAAATGTAAATGTTTTGAGCTAAATTAATCCCAGACTGCGAATTGACAATAACAATACAACAACTGGAAATATTTGGTAATAATTAAGACTTTATGTATTTTTGCACGTATTGTATGATCAAGGACACTGTGCTTCCAATAAAATGACAAATTCTTAACAAAAGCCCAAAGCGATACAATGATAGTATATGACATATGTGCCAGAGTTGCACAAACAAGCACACATTCAGTATAAGACAAGTCAAAAACAATAATATTGCATCTAAGAGTGAGTTAAGACATGTCGGCCTGGGGCTTGTTGATCACAAATATACTGCTGACAAAACACATGCACATACAAAATGGGCACAGAGTGTACAAAACAACACACTTTGATTTGGTTTAATGACAAATAATCTAAAAAGTTTGCATTTTTATTTATTTTTACATGCACTGTAAAAGAAATCAGTAAAAATTATGTTAACAACATTTTTGATTTTATAGTTTTAAGTATAATTTACAGTTAAATACCGTAATTTCATTAAATGATATAATGTTAATATACAAACATATTAAAGTACTGAAATCTGTTTTGCACTTTTTAAATACACTGATAACCACCAAATGCAGGTGGTGATGAGAAAGAACCAAAGCCCATCACAAGCTTTTAAATATTTATGCTTTATGGATTTTTATTTTTTTTTAAGATATTTTATCATTTAAACAATTGTCTTGTTATTATACTAAAGCATATCTACTGAACATACTTTACTTCTATTTAGCACAGCCTCTCATTGCTGAAAACTTTAAATACGGTACTACCCACACAAAAACCTATATCTGAGCAAGACTGCATTATGGCCACATAATCACAGGTAATCACAGACATGAGGCTATAACAGTAAGACATTACCAATAACAAAGTTATGAGACTAACAAAAAAGCATCAGAATTGTGTGATATTGTTTTTATACAGCAGTTGAATAAAAACAAACTAATAAGTAACTGTCATTTTATCCTCCTACTTTTTTTCCATTTTTCTAGAAAAAAAGCAACATTTTGTTTAATACCCTCACTTAACAAAAACAAAACAAAACTGTGATAATACCATGGTATGTTTTTGTACTTTGTGTACAAAGTGTAGGTAAATCTATATTTGCAAATATAGTACTAAAAGTTATGATCATTGCCATCATGAGGCCCTGTTTCCAATTTACCCACCTTACCAATGATACCTTCTTCCAGCTTCATGAGGTCCCTTGACAGTCCCTAACTAAGCCGCCTTGCTCAGATCCAATCTAAAGTATAAGGTCATTCTTAAGCCTAAATGTGCATGTGAAGTGCTCATATAGTCACAGCCTCAGATGACATGGACTGTTGGCTGAATGTCTGATTTTTGAGTCTTAAAGTCATCATCATCATGCTGGATTGAATTATACAGGATTTCTGGGATATTTCTGTGTTTTGCGTTCTTTACTGTTGTTTCTGGTAACCAAGATGCAGTGATCTCAAACTCCCTCAAGGGAGGGGAAAGCTGTTCTGTTTAGAACTGTTACAATGAGCTCTAATCAGAATCAATTAAACAATTAATGAATATGTGAAATATGTAAAGTTTATAAATCCAAGTGTTTTACACACCTGCCATTTATTGTGGTGTCATTTCCATGTCCCTAAACACAGTATGGCACAAAGCAAAATATAACTGGTCGCTTTACCTGTCAGTAACATGGTCTCTCAATCTTAGTGATGTCATATTGTCTCACCGAAACATTCAAAGTATTTCTGATGTCAGCTGCAACACTGTATGCACTGTAACAGTAGTATATCTAGATGAAAAAGTATACAGAAATTGAATAAATTAAATGTACACTGTAAAAAAATCTGTAAAATTTATGTAAAAAAAATGGCAGCTGTGATTGAAATACCCTAATAAACATAACTGACACAAAAAACTAAGAAGAAACGTAGTTATTTCAAAGAAAAGACAAAATGTAAAATGAATTTACCATTTAACAGGTTTTTACTGTAGCATTTTCACAGTTTTTTACAGATAGAATCATGGTCAATTTTTAACAGGAGGTTTCGTGTTTTTTCTTTAAAAAAATCTATTTTGTTTTAAGTTTTATACATGAGGCACTTGGTTTTAAATAGTGTATTAGCTTTTGCTTTATAACAGTACAATGCCATGACTGTAGGGCCAGGTTTATGATTACTTTTTTTTAAATGATTTAACGCAATGTTCAAATAAATAAACTTCACATTTTTAAACAATGGTTTCAGTTATATATGGATTCTGGGCTGTTATTGGTTGCAAATAGTGTGTTCAGTATGTTCAATGTCCTACACACATAGCTGACACCTCCACAAATTTGCTGCTATGAACACACTCACATCCAGACACACACACACACAGCAGATGATATATGGAGCCCGCAGTGACTGAGTCAACATTTGACACATCAGGAGGGAAAAGACAGCAGTGTGCATAGCTTATTCACAGACAGCTCTGCTAATTCAAACTGTCATTATGGGCAATGATCTCATTACAGCCATTTAGGAGTGCACACTATTACCAAACTATTAATGTTTTTGTTTTGCTTCCACTGCAGAACCTGTTTGAATATGAGCCACTGAATATCAGCCTAATTTACATTTTCCACCATTCCAGAGCGCCCTTCCAACTGTATCATAAAGTTCCACAGAGTCAGTGGAGTCTCTTGTGACATCACAATAATGCTTAACACAGATGAAGCTACACCATAATATATTTTGACAACACCAGCTTTTCTGCTGCTTGTCTGCTGCTAAGGGGTTCAACCTTTTACCTGTTAGCGGCTAACACATCCACACTCAACACCATCTCACAAACTTTATAGCCTTGTGACCTTCAACACTGAGTCTCTGTTAAAGAACACAGAGTTTAATTTACTTGTAAAATCCCCATGTGGCTGCTGCGTCACCAGTCAATTAGCCGTAAAATGCTATGTGAAAATCTTAGCAAGACGGAGTAGATGGCACAGTCTGGATGAATAAAAAACATCACTGGGCAAATGAAAAGCTCGCTATGCATGGGCACACCATCCATCATGTTTAAGAGCTGACCTGTTAAACCTATCTCAGCACTTTTATTGTCTCAAGATAGAAGAGAGCGACTCCTTATTTTTATCAGCCCTGTCCGATGCTAACCATGTCTCAGATGATGACAAAGAGCACTTGATGAGGCGTGGACTCTTAAACGAAGCATCCGATTGAAAAGATTGAAGAGGTTATCATCCAGACTGAGTTTCAGGGGTGGGTTATTTTGACCTTTTCAGACCTTCAGAGTGTGTAAGATAGCATTTGTTCACTATTAACTTCCTTTGAAATCTACATGACCAGTTTTAAACATCTTATTCCAGTCATTCACAGCGAACATCTGCTGAACAATGAGATGAGATTCACAGTCCATCCTTGGAGTTCACAGCTTTGTTTCCCCACAGAAATGATCATGTTTCTCTGGGGAAACACATTACAAAAGATTTTCCACATGGACCTGTGGAAGATTTTTACTGTAATAATACTAGAAGGATTCATCCTCCCTTAAAAGATCTTTTCCTTCCATATGTCTGTGTAAATTTGTGCGGCTCTTTGTATTCAGCAGTATTATACCTGTGAGCAAGGTTTCTTTGAATTTAAAGAAAAACACAAGAGCGACAGAGAGAGAAAACCATTTTGGTTGTATAACTAATTGACCTGGCATACATGCGTGAGTATTTTATCTGCTGTTTTCATCAACTGCTCCAAAACCAAAATTGCTCTTTCTTCACCGCTGGAAAAGTCCCATTCACTCAGACATTAGCCCCCTGGATCCATGCGGTGAGTTCTACTGGTGAAGGTGAAATTTGAGTCGCTTCAAATATTCATCTGAGTGTCTTAACCTTCGCTCCTATTATTGAAGCTGTTATTGTTGGAGAGACACTGGTTCAGGACAAAGGAGAGAAATAGAGGGAAACTTTGACAGGATAAAATAGTTCCCCAACCTGTTCTAACATAACCTCAGTGCACTGCTCAACACATTAAGCGAGTGAGCAAACGAGTGAGTGAGTAATTAATGAATGAATGGACAATTGTAGACACATTTTCATGAAGCTCATTTACTGCAAGGTTTTATTTGAATTCTTGTGGAATCACTATGTCCATCGTCCATCATTATAGGTTAATTTTGCAGTTACTTGATTCTGATTATTATTATAATTTCATTAATTGAACTCTACCACACCATTACAACAAATACTGGATTGAAACTTAAGATGAATATAGAATATAACAGTGAACGGAATAATGTGTAAAGTGTGTGAGTAAAATAAAAGGCTTAAAGAAAAAGTAAAAAATGATGGAATACATGCAGCAAAATACTTAATAAAGACCTATTCTTGTACAGTTCCTAGGACATTATTGTATGCCGTTAAAACACTATTACCATAGTTTTTAATTTGTAAAGTAACACAATTTGACATTTGCATCACATAACTGGCTTTCAAAATGTATTTACCAAGCTCGGTAGCTCACAGTAGCTCGCAAAATCAATTCATTGGGATTCTGTAAAATGTCAAGAAATGTAGCCGTGTTTGAAATGTACTGATTTAACACCACTGAAAGGACATTTCATTTACCATGATACCATGATAAGAGAAGAGAAGAGAAGAGAAGAGAAGAGAAGAGAAGAGAAGAGAAGAGAAGAGAAGAGAAGAGAAGAGAAGAG
>JAUCNO010000626.1:1042639-1053598 GCA_032353835.1 Enteromius viviparus | reverse complement strand
CATAATTCCACTGCCTCCGTTATATCTTTGTAGCGTTTAGATTCTTTTTCATAAGGCACTGATGCAGAGTACCTCTCAGAGTATCATCTCGTTCATTTTTAAAAAAGTATGTAACACGTAATACACTAATACACATTTAATAATCAAATCCGTTAAAGGATTGTTAGGCTGCATTAATTAGATCAGCCGGAACCGGGAACACTCTCCTCAACACACGTTGTACTCGTTGCATCGTAAAAAGAATGCCATCTACGCTAATATTAGTCTGTCTCTCTCTTATTCTGTTCCTCAGTCCTCATCCGGACCCGATGGTGTACCAGCACAAAGAGATGAACTTCATCGGAGACAAGAACACCTAGATGAGCTCCGTGGCACTTCTCTGCTCAAAGGCAGGTTGTATTCGTTTTCTGCGACTTAAAGGCCATGGAGAAATATATTTCTGATTCTCTAGCAGCTGGGATCATTCGACCATCCTCTTCTCCAGCAGGGGCGGGTTTTTTTTTTGTTGTGAAGCAGAATAGCTCATTGCGACCGTGCATTAATTATCGGGGGCTGAACATCACGCTAAAGAATACTTATCCTTTGCTGTCGATGTCTTCAGCTTTCAAACGGTTGCAGGGAGCATCCATCTTCACCAAATTGGATCTAAAAAACGCTTACCATTTGGTCTGCATAAGGAAGGGAGATGAGATGAGTGCCGTCACTTGAAAGATTAAATCGAAGGTCCGCAATGCCTTAGAATGGGTAACGCCTCCGCCCGGATGCCCAGCCAGTCGTTTGTATGCAACGGAAGGATTACTGACTGATGTTATTCGGTGGGGTCATTCTTCCGACTGGGCTTGTAATCCAGGAATCGGACACACCATTTTTCTGGTTAAACAACGATTCTGGTGGAGAGCCATGGCTCGCGACATCCGAGAATTTATTTCAGCTGTTTAGTCTGAGCTTGTTTCAGGTAAGACTTCCAATCGTCCTCCAGTGGGGTTATTTCAACCGCTGTCGGAACCTTCGAGACTGGTCCCACATAGGGCTAGATTTCGTTACCAAATGAAATGTACTGTATGTACATGCATATTAATAAATGCTTGCATTTAGATCCACCCTCGTCTGCCCCACTCATTACAATTGCAATTGTTAATGTGACATTGAATCAGTGGATCCATTTGCAAGCCGTTCAATAATAATCTCGTAGTCAGCAAAACAGATATATAAAGGCAAGGCAAGACAGTACCAGAATCAGGCAATGCGTCAAGGTATCAAAAACAAAACTTTGTGTCTATCTGCTGTGAAAGTGTCGCTTAAATAGCGCTACAAATGAGTGACACCTGTAGCAGAAACCACAGAGGTGCCACAGGTAAAATGGGTCAGGGTGGGAACGTTAATGCTCCAAGGTTATAAATAATCATTTATCATGTAATGCCCAGAACCAAAAAGTCTACTTTTAGAATTTGAAGTACTTAAAGTATGGTCCCACTTTATCTTAAGTGTCCCTAATACCTGTGTACTTTTACAGTAACTAGATGCGTATCTAGTATGTAACCACAGTGTAAGTACACATTGCTACATAGTATCTACAGCTGTAGTATTTCTGTAACTACGCACATGTACAAATGTGTAACAGGACATCGGTAACAACACTTTTTTTCACTTCACTAAGTAGTCATGTAACAGGAGTTACATAGCTACATTTTGTAACAGCAGTATGTATAAGAGTAACTGGAACAGGGGCAATGAGGGGGTGTAGTTGGGTAGGTTTAGGGATATGTAAAGTTGTAACCAATTTGTTGTTACCAATGTCCTGTTACACATTTGTACTTACACATACCATTCTGAGGGTTGTTACATGTGTGAAGTTACAGAAATATTACAGCTGTAAATACTATGTACCGGTGTGTACTTATACTGTGGTTACATACTACATACATCTCTAGTTACTATGGAAGTACACAGGTATTAGGGACACTTAATATAAAGTCGGACCTTTATTCAGACCGTGTCAGGAACTTGGTCCTTTGTTTAGAAATTTGTCTACAAATAAGGCACAATTAGATGCAGAATTTTAAATAAATACTGAATATATTGTTTGATGCATTTTTAACCTTAGGATGTAGGCTGTCAAACATAATAAAACGTCCCTCACACAGCTCTGGTAGTGAATCCATTCATTTTTGTAAGATAAATATCCATAGTCAAGAGAAGATGGTTTTCTGTTGGTTAAGTACGTAAAGAAATTGTGTTTCCGCTTACTCCCACTGTAACATTCTGTCCCTGGTTTTCCTGTCTCCCCCGTGTCTTTGTTTATTTGGTTCAGTCCTGTCCTTTTGGTTTAGTCCTGTGATTATGTTGTGATTAGTTCATTGTGTACAGCTGTTTTTCAGCTGCCTCCACTTTCTCGTCATCAGTTGTCATGTATTTAAAGCCCTGTGTTTTTCCTTTCTAGTTATTCGGTGTTAACGTCATGTTTGTTGAAACATGTGAGTGTTTTTTCTTTGTATTTTTTGCTGTGCCGTCAGCTTTTCTTTTTCGTTATTAAATCATTTCCGAAGTTCCGTGTCTTCGTCTTGTAACCTGCCTGCCGCACTGCACTATCGACCGTGCGTGACAGAACACTGACACGAACGCGCACATCCTCGCGGATCCCGGCTCAACGCGGCGGATCTCCCAGCCAGGAAGCCGGCTTGCGATCCGGCGTGGTCCGCCGCACACAGCCCCGCGCCACTCTGAATCCCGCCGCGCTCTCCAGTTGGCGGCTGAGGAGATGGACGAGGAGCTTTCTCCAGTCCGGGAAGTTTCAATGCCCGCTCCAGTTACAAAACCCGCTCCAGTCCGGGTAGTTCCAGAGCTTGTTCCAGTGTCAGTGCCTGTTCCGGTCCGGGTAGTTCCAGAGCCTGTTCCAGTTCCAATGCCTGTTCCAGTGCGGGTAGTTCCAGAGTCCGTTCCAGTTCCAGTGCCCGCTCCAGTCCGGGCATTTCCGGAACCCGTTCCAGTTTCAGACCCCGTTCCAGTCCGGGAAGTTCTAAAGCCCGCTCCAGATCCAGAGCCTGTTCCAGTCCAGGAAGTTCCAGAGCCCGCTCCAGTCCGGGCAGTTCCAGAGCCCGTAGCAGATGACCTGCTGAAGTGGCCCCACCTGCTGCGGTGGCCCGACCCTCCAGAGCCTGTCGCGGAGGACCCGCTTCAGTGGACTGACCCTTTAGAGTCTGCCGCGTACCCCGTGCTGCCCCCAGAGACTGCCACGCACCCCGTACGGCCCCCAGAGACTGCCGCGCCACCCTCATAGGCGCCCTCTGGACTCTGCGGCCCCTGTGTGCCTCCTGGGGAGTTTCCCCAAGATGATTTTTGGGGGGGGGACAGTAAGAGGTGGGTCCTAGAAAGAGTGGGCGGGAGGGGCAAGTGTGTATGGACTTGTGGTGAACTGTCTCGGCCAGTGCCCAAACCTCCATGGCCGACTAGGGTACCTGCCGTCCTGGACTGTCCAGACTGTGTGGTCAGCCAAAGTATCTGATCCGCCCTGGAGGCAGGGCATGTTCCTGTATCCTGGTCCTGCCTCCAGAGCGCCCAGCCCCCCTCCCCGGTGATGTTACCAATGGCGCAGGTGCGCCTTTCTGGGAGGGGGGTGTAATGTAACATTCTGTCCCTGTCTGTCCTGTCTCCTCCGTGTCTTTGTATATTTTGGTTCAGTCCTGTCCTTTTGGTTTAGTCCTGTGATTATGTTGTGATTAGCTCATTGTGTACACCTGTTTTTCAGCTGCCACCACTTTCTCGTCATCAGTTGTCACATATTTAAAGCCCTGTGTTTTTCCGTTCTAGTTATTCGGTGTTAACGTCATGTTTGTTGAAACGTGTGAGTTTTTTTTCTTTGTATTTTTGGCTGTCCCGTCAGCTTTTCTTTTTCGTTATTAAATCATTTCTGAAGTTCCGTGTCTTCGTCTCGTAACCTGCCTGCCGCACTGCACTATCGACCGTGCGTGACACCCACTGAAAGGCTTGGAGGGACCAGGACAGTTTTTAATAAAACTCTGAAGGAAAGTCACATACACCTACAGTATGATGCTTTGAGAGTGAGTAAAACACATTCTAATTTTAATTTTTGTAGTGAACTAACTCTTAAATAAATCTATTGAATTTCATATTTAATAAATAGTGTAAAAGGTTTTTTATAAGAATTACACTTAGAGGTAAAGTGAATCGGAAGTGGATCGAAAATAATTAGTCGCAATCACAATAGAAATGTGTTTGTACTTGTGAACTAGGTGACACAGTAATACTTTAAGCTAATGTTGACCTTTAAATCAGGAAAGTAGTGAGACATATTCACCTGACGGGATGGTCAGGATCTGTTTATGGTTGTCATTTTATACTGATCTGATAGGAGTGGTTCAGTTGAGGTTGCATTTTTGATAGCACCATTAAGAAAAGCCGTCAGTCAGACAGGAAGTGTCACGGGAAGTGTTAGAAGGTCGGGACCTCCAGCTTGCTAGCAAAGACAACAAATTAAAAAGTGGGAAAAATGAATGGGGGGAAAAGTTATGCAAAAAAACAGAAACATTAGGATCACATCTGAAGGTAATGTAATTGTGCTAACAAAAGGTTGCATGTGATAGTTACAGAAGTTGCAGACAAATGTGAACACCTGGAAAATAGTCAACTTCAACCTACAGGTACCTCCAGCATAGCTTCCAACCTTCTTAGAATAGATTTATACAACTTTTGAATAGTCTCCAGCTGAATACTGTCTATCAGAATATCTGCCAGTAGATTCAGAGATGTTGAAGGCGAGAACTGGCTTTTTTAACAATCTCTCCAAAACTGCCCACTGACAAGTGCTCCAACTGTCCAGGTTTTTTAAATGACACCATATTTTCCAATATTAGCATTGTTGTCAGTGATTAAGTGTTCTATAAGTTGCACATTTTTAATAAATGCTTTGTGAAGTTTTCTGGGATCAATTTTTGCAGAAATGTGGTGAATATCTAGGTGAATGTTGAGGTTTGCTGTCACTTTTGCTGTAGCAGTGCTGTGTTATCTAGACACAGTCCTTCTTCAAAGGTATAATTAACATTCAGATTTTGCCCGCTATTCTTCTTGACTGTTAAAGTCTTGCCTTGCTTTGCGTATGCAATGATAATCGTAAAAACTGCTATTATTTACCCTTTTTGAAAGTCTTTTTTATCAACATAGTGACTATAGACAAAAAATGGCAATAAAACATAATATTCAGCACTGTAATAATAGGTGTTTATATTGTTTTTTCAACCCCTATAGTAAGTCATGTATTATGGTCACAATTTAAACCGCCATGTGCCGTGTCAAGTGTAAACAGCAATCTGTTTGCCTGACCACTTGTGATTGGATGTTAATACCAGGTATAAACAGCGCCTATGGCTCCCATAGCCCAATCAGATCGGTGACTGGTTTAATGACTATGCATTGTTCGAAGCTATTTGGCCACGTTTTTGTCCAGCTGTGTAATCAGGCATAGATTATTCAATAAACATTCTGGTTTTCTTAATGAGAGGTCTGAATTGTTTGAAAGACTCATTCAGAGAGCTAAAATAGGTAGGTAAGAAAAGAGCCTCAAAGGAACTGAAAACCCAAAAACATTAGATCAGGTTAAAGCACCTGCAATATAACATATTCAAATCGAAATGAAAAACAATACACTGCCCTGGGATCATTCTTCCATTGTGGAAAAACCTGTTTATAAACGAGTATAAATGTTAGTTTTAAATGACCATTAGCCTTGCATTGATAGATCTAAATGTGATTATCTGAAGCAAGAGTTGATAGTGTTAAGAAAAAGTCAAAATGAGTAATGCTTTGTGTGCGCATGTGTGGGCAAGGTGGAGAATTTAGGGCCAATATGCTACCCAAAATCCATGTGTCGAAATGAAATCACCAATGCTGCAGCCAATCCCTGCAATTTATTCAGAGACAGTCACAATCAATAAATAACCAACACAAAGCGATCCGAGAGAGGAAGACACAATAGATTACACAGGAAAAAAGATGATAGGGACACACTGACATGATGAAAGAGTAAAAGACAGAGGGCTTGAGACGAGGGAGTCATCAGGGCTGTTTCACTTTTTCCAGGAAATGTCTTCTTGGATGCCAGAGAAGGTAAAAATGGAGAGGCATCTGGAGAGAGGGGATGCATGTAGGAGTTTATGTGTATATGTGTGTTGTGTATAGGGACTGGAGATGAATGGAGGAGATTTCAACACTGATTTGGGACTGCAAACAATCCACACAAACCGACAAAGAGGAGAAATCACGCAACAGTGCTCACACTTCAGTCCCCTGGAACCTCTCTCAATCTCTTTTTCTCTTTGCATCATTATTCATCTATCTCTGCCTGTCTGTCTATCTGTCTATGTCTACACATGACCAACAATATCTATACACATGCAAAACAAGTGTATTATGATTGCTTAAACTTATTTTCTCTCTGCTTTATAATATACTTAAAGCATAAAATACAAAAGGCGTTAAAGGGATAGTTCATCCCAATTAATTACTCTCATGTCATTACAAACCTGACATCAGTGGTTCAACCGTAATTTTTTAAAGCTATGAGAATACTTTTTGTGTGCAAAGAAAGCAAAAAAAACGACTTTATTTAATAATTTGTCTCCTCTGTGTGATTTTGGAGAGTATTGTATATATAAACAACGTATGCAATGTATGTGGATGTGCTCTTTACATTGTTTATAGTTTGTTTATAGATATTTAGAAATATAGTAGCTTACATTTTAGAAATTCAGGAACACTATAGGTAGGTAGACCTTCTGTAAACTGTGTTTTTAAGTAAAACAATACTTCAACAGGGCTCTCAAGTTTTAGCAATAGTTTGGAGTGAGATTTGATCTGCACCAAAATATTAGCACAGCTCCTCTGGCCCACCCACTTCTCTGAAGTTATTGCTAGCAGTGTCATTTTACTTATTGTTCATAGATGATCAGCACAATTATGAATTATGACAATTGGTAAATCTGATAAAAGAGACAAATTCAACCAAATGAAATAAATAGCTTTATATATAAAAAAAAAATAGTAATGCATCAAATGATGAAACTTTAGAAATAATTTAGTACGAATTTGGCTCACACTATCTTCAATCACAGGCAACTGATTTTGTCCAGGAATCGTAAAATTAAGTAATACACATAAATAAATAATGAATGGATTACCTACCGCATTCATCATTATTGCTCTTTCAAATGTGTGCGTGCGTGCACCCATGTTGCCTAATAACGAATGTGCTGGCAAGCTGTCACATCGTATGCTTCCGCCTCGTCTATTAATTGTATATACAAGTTATAATTATCGCTTACTTTTCAGCGTGAGAGCGTGTGGAGTGGCTGAAATGCGTGTGTCTCACGGTAAATGCGTGAGACTTGAGAGCCCTGCCAAAGAGTATAGAAGTACTTCTATACGGCACCAAGCTGTACTAATCCCATACAGCCGTCAGTGCACGCTCACATTCACCAGCCTTTTAATCACTTACACCTGAATCACATTAGACGCTCTGCTTATAAGCCATGCTCACCAGTTGCTCTACGGCAGAGATCGAGGTAACAACCCTCATAACTTACCTCCAGCCTTGACCTCTGCATGCTGTTGCCAGTCTGTCAGAGAACCCAAGGATCTGGTCATTGTATAACGAGTTTAAACCTTATCTGCTCCAACTTGCTCTGCTTACAGCGCTTACCTGTCTGGGTTATAAGGAGTGTTCAAGGGATCTATTCACGTCTGCTCACCTGTTCACTTACCTGCACGAATCCTGCCAGATGCTCAACGATCTGTGACCTTCACATGAGAATTTACTGTACACTTACATGTTGTCACTTACCTCTTGTACTCACCTGTCTTAAATTAATCCACCTGTTGCAAGCGCCATGAATTGTCCACCATTGTACTATGGTGAGCAACTTTCATGTAGAGGATTTCTCATGCAGTGTTCATTACATTTTGAGATGCAACCCCACCAATTCCCCACATAGAGGAGCATAATTGCTTTCATAATGACTTTACTCACCGGAAGAGCACTGCAATGGGCCGAAGCCCTTTGAACAGCTTTCGACGCCATTTTGAGGAGGTATTTGGTCACGATCCCTCTCCAGTCTCTGTTCAAGAGGGTTTATTGCAGCTGAACCAAGGTAAACTCTCCATTCATGAAGAGCTGATATTCGAGATCAAATGACTATTTATGATGACACTGCCAAATTAGCAGCCTTTCTACGTAAAGTAACAGTATCTACACACCTCACTCCACCAACCCTCCCTGTTGAACGAGTGTCTTGCAGTGTTGACAGCACTGGAGTCGAACCCATGCAGACAGATTCCTAAAGATTTTGCTTTTACTGTGGAGCATCGAACCATCTGCAGCGGAACTGTCCCATTCATGCTGCTTCTCCAATGGTGAGTGTGGATTGTGGAAAACCTACCACGAACATAATTTTGTTGATTTCTGTCAAAATTAAGTATCAAGATCAAGATTATTATGTGAATGCTTTAATTATTTCTGGAGCTGCAGTTAATTTCATCTCATCCAAATATTTAGACAGCATTAAAATTACTTGTGAAAAGAACTCCATTGCCTATCAGATCACCTCCATACAAGGTACTTTGTAGTATAAGAAACCAGTCAATCGATGTACCCCAACAGTCATTCTCCAAGTTGGATGTCTTCATCTAGAGACCATATTCTTCCTGGTACTACGTAACGCCTACGTAGACTTGGTGCTAGGACGTCCATGGCTAATCCAACATCGTCCTAACATAAACTGGAAATCAGGTCACATCAGGCAACGGAGTGATAATTGTAATAAGGACTGTCTAATACCTTGCTTAAAACCTCAGCTACCAGAATTGAGCTGCTATTCGACAACTGTTGAAAGTCCTGAAGCCACGACAACCATAGTTTCCAAGTGAGTATGATGAATATCAAGATGTTTTTAGCAAGCACGCAGCCACTCACTTACCTCCCCATCGTCATTGGGACTGGGATTCCAAATGCCAAGCTCCCAAAGGGCCGTGTATATCCACTTTCACTTCCCGAAACCAAAGCTATGAATGAGTACGTTCAGGAAGCTCTAGAACAAGGATTCATTACCCCATCTACATCACCTGCAGCCTCAAGTTTCTTCTTTGTGGCAAAGAAAGATGGAGCTCTACGACCTTGCATTGATTATAGAGCATTAAATCGCCAAACAGTAAAATTCGCTTACCCCCTACCACAAGTGCCAGCAGCCCTTGAACAACTAAGATCTGTTCAAATTTACAGTAAAATCGATCTAAGAAGTGCTTACTACCTGGTATGAATACGTCAAGGGGACGAATGGAAAACGGCATTTGTGACCCCTACTGGGCACTGCAAATATCACGTTATGCCGGATGGCCTTGCCAACTCACCTGCCATCTTTCAAAATTTCATGAATGAGGTGTTTCGTGATATGCTGAACCAGTATGTCATCATATACATAGACGATATACTTGTTTACTCACCTGGGGCCTCATGTACAAATACATGCGTAGACTTATTACTAAAACATTGCGTACGGACAATCCTGGAAATGTGCGTACGCACACAAAAAATCAGATGTATGAAACAGTGCGTACGCGGAAACCCACGCACATTCTCTTTGTACATCCGAATTAACGTGAAATTGAGCGCACATGCACGAGCGCTAAACCCCTCCCTGCCTCCTCCCCCGTATAAATATGATAATGACTCCACTTTGAAAAAAAAACTCGAAAAAGCAATGGCAACAGCAAGCAAGCAAGAAGAGAAACTTCACAGAATGTGAATTGGAGGTGCTCCTATCGGTCTATTATAATCAAAGTATTGCGTTTACATGAGGTAAAGTTTAATTGCAATACTGCCAAGATCTCATAATAATCACATTAAGAGGGTCTATGTAAACGCATCACTGCCATTGCCATAGACTAAGGGTAGGATACATTTGCAAATGCTTTTATATGTTCTAAATCACATAGTTGGTATAAAAATATTGTGTCAATTAACCCATTTTATCAATTTTAAATTAATAGCAATGTTCTTATGTGTTGGTGCGATACTGTAGTGTGCAATTTAAAACAATTGCCTGCAACAGACATAAAACAAACACACACAAGAAATAGACATATGCCAGACGTGGAGTGGTCACAGACCAACGCACATTCTTACATTAATTTCATCATCAGTAAATCCAAACGTGAGCTTGAAATCTGGCGTACGTACAGTTTTTGTGTGTACGCAGCGTTGATACATGAGGCCCCAGGTGTAGTAAAGTAACTTTCGGTAACGCTTTTTTATTAAGGTGTTATAATAAAGAGTAATTAGCTTATTAGCTAAATAAAACAGTCATATCACCCTGCAGCCCAAGCCTGGTTGCCCACTGAAGCTAAGCAGGGTTGAAGCTGGTCAGTACCTGGATGGGAGACCTCCTGGGAAAACTAGGTTCTGTTGGTAGAGGTGTTAATGAGGCCAGCAGGGGGTGCTCACCTTGTGGTCTGTGTGGGCCCTAATGCCCCAATATTGTGATGAGGACACTATACTGTCAATATAGCACCATCTTTCGGATGAGATGTTAATCCGAGGTCCTGACTCTTTGTGGTCAATAAAAATCCCATGACATACATTGTAAAGAGTAGGGGTGTAATCGCCATTGCAGACGTTTTGCAGATTTTCTAAAAAAGAAAAACTGAAATATCACATGGTCCTAAGTATTCAGACAGTCATATATTCAACTCAGGTGCAGTCGATTTCTCCTGATCATCCTTGAGATGGTTCTACACCTTCATTTGTGTCCAGCTGTGTTTGATTATACTGATTGGACTTGATTAGGAAAGCCACACCCCTGTCTATATAAGACTTTATAGCTCACAATGCATGTCAGAGCAAACGAGAATCATGAGGTCAAAGGAACTGCCTGAAGAGCTCAGAGACAGAATTGT
>JAUCNO010000626.1:1023569-1035410 GCA_032353835.1 Enteromius viviparus | reverse complement strand
TAATGTTCTGCTTTTGCTTTAGACAGAGCTTCCTTATAGTGCTATGATCACTCACAACCCAGTCTATACATAGGTCCAAAGTGCAAAACGTAGAGGGGTTACAATAACGGCCCATAAATTGTATGACTGTTACGTTTTTTGTCACGGCTTAGCTGTGATCCACACACGGATTTGGATTCAAATATTGGGTAATGATATTGCCATGATTGTACTGGGGTGTGATTTTTCACTGTAAATGGTCATAACAGTTGTATTTATATGTAGTCATGCTGTTGTGAAATGTTATTGGCTATTCTGTGTCTGGTGATCGATTTGCGTCATTCTACAGGACAAGGGGTTTCTTTTGAATAAGATGTGAATGCGTTAACGGAGCGGGATAATTTTAGCGATTAAAACCATTTTACTCTCTTCTTTGCATAAAGACATCGTATGGCTATAGAAGAACTTGCAACACAGCTTGTTGGTAATGCTTTTTTTACTGCTTATGGTCAGTTTTTGCAATAAATACCAGTGACTGCGCTTATATTGTCTGTGTGTGTTTTATATTGTTCAGAAGCTCATCAGCACCCTTCTGAAAAAGGCCAAACTGGACACCTTATGATTTTAAGGACCACGTGACGTATATGCACATACAACAACCTTTGCAAGTCCACAAAAACACATTAAATGGGCCATTTGGGGCATGGCCAGTGCTTATATTCTCAGAATCAAAAACAAACATTTCAAGAAAGTGTATTCAATTAAATTTTTTGGTTAAGCAGAAAAATTTTCTTTACAAAAGTAAAATGATTGTTCAGTTTTGCAAAAAGCACCACAAAAAATCCATTAGGGAATATTCTGTTATTTTTAGGTTGTCTTGGAAAACTTCCCTATGATATTCTGAGCATTTTATTGAAATAAATAAATAAATAAACATTTCTAGACAATGTTATATTTGGTTCCCAAAAAATAACTAAATTCAATTACTAACTTTAAGGAAGTGTTCGATCATCTGAATGTGAGTTCAAACCTGGGCTTCTTGTCTAATCAGTGTTAGATGGGGGAGTGGTAAGGAAACCAGCACCAACACATTAATGGTGCATAAATTGCACATGCCAGAATTAATGTTGTTTAAAGCTCCATTATTTTACATATATAATTTTTTTTTTTTTTACAAAAGGGTTGAGGGTATGCAAGTGTGAGTATGTTTTTGTGTGTGTCTGGGAACAAAATTGCAAGTCCCTGTTCCCTAATAAATGAAAACCATTACATTTGCCATAAGGTTGCCCATGTCAATGATTTGAGAAAGAGAGCAAAGAGAGAGAATGTGTGAAAGGGAGAAAAAGAGGAAGGAAGAATGAGGTGATCTTGGAGGGAGAAATGGAAACAGTGTTTTATTTTCAAAAAAAATGAGCCCGCTGAGACATTTATCGGGAATGAATAGCCTATAAACACACATACTTGCACACACATCCTCTGGGTTTGGGTTGGATCCACTATGCTATTGTTAGCTTGTGTTTTATACAACAAAACTTAGAAAAGCAACTTAAAGTTACGAGTCACATGAGGTAAATAACTCAGCATATTATAATGTCAGGATATGTACGTAAGTGTGCATGTAAACGTACATGTGCTTGAGTATGCAGATTTGCACAGCCGTACTGGTCAGTGTATTCCAGCAATTTGATTTCATCTTTATTTCAGTTACAAATGCAGTACGCTCAAACACACACAAATAAAATAATGTCCAGAAGACTTGAAGAGATGACAAGGGAATACTTCTGTTTCTCTCTTTTCTGTTTGAAAAAAGCACCTGGAGATATAATGCAGATACAATGGAGCAGTTTGTAAAACCTGGAAGAGAATTTGAATTTATAGGACATAAGTCACTCCAGGAATTTTATAGGTTTTTAGAATAGTAGTTTTTGACTTATGACTAAAATAAGATCTCTGTTTAATACTACTTGAATAGATTTTGCAGTTTTGTTTTACAACATAGTCTCAAATGAAGCTTTTGAAACCAATGTGAGCTTAAATAATGTACAGTAAGTTGCTAACTTAGGCTATATCACTTCATTAGACCTTCATGAGAGGATAGGATTTCACAAACTCAGAGAATCAAACAAGCACTAGTTTTACCAATTTTCTATAACTTAAAATTATCAAATAATAATAGATTTTACAAATAGTATTTGAAGCATGACTGTGTGTAATTTATGATACAGAATGAAAATATGAAAGTCTGTACAAGTAATGTTAACCACAGACCTTCATATTGCCAAGCTAGTGTCAGTGAGATGAATGAGAATACTTATAGATGCTTTTGGTCCTATACGTGAATGGAAAGAAAGCCAATTAAAAAAAGCCAAAATGACAGAACATCATCAATTGTTTACACTGAAAATGAGAGCGTGTTCAGCACCATTGTGTGTACAATACCATTAACAAAAGCAGACAAAAAAAATCTCAAACACAACAAAACATCATCTTAATATATCATCCATGAAACAAATTCAGCAGCTATGCCTCTCCACCTGCATTCCAGTTTATGACTGCGTACTGAATGAATCTGTTCTCAGAACCAGATGTACATTTGTGGTCTTGGAGTAAAGTTAAAGATAAAAAGATTTGGATTATAATCCAAATCCAATGGATTAAATTCATCATTACTTTAAACGTGGTTGTGTCTGATTTATCAGAAATGTAACCTATTTTGCTGCAATTATGGCATAAAATGGCCTCAAATGCACGCACACACATACATGCAAAGACTTCTGCTTGTTGTTTAGTTCATTATCTAGTTCCCAGTATTTCAAAGCCTGTGTGTGTATGAGAACATATAAATAATAGGACGTCAAGCTGTGAGTTTTCAGGAGAAGCAAATCAAAAGTTCCTAAGTTGGAAGCAAAGCAGAGCGTGTTTACAAGGCTACACATCATTACATGCTGAACTAAATAACTGTATTTAGTCTAATAATCAATATACATTAATCTCACCAACACCATCTTCGGCTCTCTATCTCTATTCTCTATCTTCATTCTTCCTCACATTCTCTCTCTCTCTTTCACACACATACACACACACACACTGACCTGTCCAGTGTCCACAGTTTTATTCCTTAAGATTCGGGAATCCTCAACTGAGTTTCTCTCAGATTATCCTAAATTACTCTTAAACTCTTTTCATTATTCATGTGTCCTCCTTAATTATTCATGATTTAACATTCAAGTCCATGCCCCCTGTATTCAGCCTATTAGCAAGATATTCCCTCAGGGGGTCTGTGTGTGCTTTTGTGTGTGTGTGTGTGTGTGTGTGTGTGTGTGTGTGTGTGCGCATTTATAGATCAAACATGGAAAATTCAAGTTAAATATATAACATCAGATGGCAAAAGAAATCAAATGAATTTGATAAACACTCATTTGCGAAAACAAGGCTGAAAATAATTGAAGTTGGCAGCTTTATTGGAAGCATCTGTTTTCTCAGTGTTCACACAAATGCACACACACACCTAAGTGTGCCATGGTAATATATTAGAATATAGCAGTAGAATAAGAATTGTGGTTAACATTACGTTAATAGACTTTTGTTCTACAACATAAACTGTCATAATTTAAATTATGTTTTAAAGCTACATATGCTGATTTCTACATGAGAGCTACAACAGTTGCCTGATTTGTCAAGCACACAAATTCACATCCTGGTGGAAGATAGATCCTGAACTTGGGTACTAACTTAGTAATTTGCATTTTAGAAAAACACATTGGCTTCAACGTTTGCATTTGACAGTGTTGTTTCTGTTGTAGAACAAAATATGAAAGTCTTTAATAAATTATAACCACATCAACCTATTCAGACTGTAAAGTGGGGGAAATGGGGCAAACATCCTGCAGTGTATTCCAGCCTTAGAAATATGCATGAAAAATATAATTCTTCCTTCCGTTTATTTAGTGAAAAACAACGTTTTTTTACGTGTTTTGCTAGATATTACTGAATCTTACATTTTGCATCTCAGTTGCTGTGTGTTTAAAAATGAGGGATCCTCTGGATAAAATCACCCAAGCTATTTCAGAGCAGATATATAAATGTGAAAATATATGCTGAATCGCTAAAAGTCTAGAAATGATCAAGATCTAATTTATTTTGACCATATACACTTGAAAGTAAATCTGACATGCAAAATTATTAGTTTATAGCACTTACATTTTTCACATTCTGTCTGTTCTTATCTGGGTGCAGCACACACATTTGACAGGCCAGTAAGATCAGCCTGCATAAACACAAACTGAGGAATTCTCAATGTCTGAGCTCACCCCAGAGTACAGGTCCTCAGGGAAGGCCTTATCTTCCTCCATATCTGAACAGTTTCTACAAGTGAGTTCCTACAATTTACAGACAAGTTAATCTTCCCAGAATGCAGAAAGAACAAAGAACTAAGTTCTCTCTATCAATTTCTCCTCCAACCATGTGCCCTTAAACGAGGAATGCAGAATCTTTATTATTTTCTATACAGTTATACAGTAGATATTTGCAAAACAATTTAAACCCATGCACAAACAGTGGAAACATGCCATCTTTTATATAAAAAAGGGATTCAGTCCAGTCATTTGGTTCCCTATAAAAGTCCCATGAAGAAATTAAGAAGAAAAGGTTTACTATTTAGCAGCAAATTTGCAACTGAATGACAGCCAGTGATTACAAAGTATTTTTAGTTGTCTGGGAAAAGCAGCTTTAGCATTTTGTTCCATGGAAAAAAATAATGAGACATGAGAATGACTGCAAAATTTTAAGTAATTTACTTGTGGAAGGTGTAACTCGGTTCCAACTCAGTGAAACATCTGAAACGCACAGTGACTCACTGTCAAACACTGATATACAACAGAAAAATAGAGATAAACAACATCGCTTCTTCCTCACATGACCGAGATACTCCTGATCTCTCTTTCATGTCATGCGATCTGAGCATGACATCTCAGAGCAGCTCTCTTACATGATATAAAGTTTAATTAGGCTACACTAAAAATGATTTGAAATGGTTTATCAATGTTTCATTGAATGGGCCAAGGGGCTATTGTCTGGCTTGTTAGCATAAGCCCTGCTGTAAGAGTGTTTTGGCTGCAGCAAGCAAATTTTTCTGTATTAAAGTCAATGAAAACCTGGGGGCGAAAATGTAGTACACATTAAATTGATCAAAATATGTTTGCATTATTATAAAAAATAAATGCTGTTGTTTTTATTATCTTCTGTTCATCAAAGTATCCTGAAAAGTTAGGCCTATAAGAATTTGTATAAACATATTCAGGAGTGCAACTGTTTTCAACTTATATAATAATAAGAAATGTTTCTTGAGCATCAAATCAGCACATTTCTAAAGGATTGTGAATAGGCTGCAATCACAGGAATATATTTGTAAATGTTTAAGTTATTTTAAATTGTAATACAATTTCACAATATTGCTGTTTTACTGTAATTTCAGTTAAATAAATTCAAAAGCATTTTTTTAAGGACAAAATTTGATGTTGTGTGATTTTGGCATGCTGAGAGGTCCAAACTGTAAATATTTTCTGGCCAAATGTATTGCTATGATGCCTTTTAGAACATTAGTTGCTGTTGTTTTTATCCATATGTTGTGAAACATAAATAGTATTTAATTGCTTTAAACAGGTCATGCAGTTTTCCAACAGTGAGTGTCTGGGGATTAAAAGTGCATTTATAAAACAAACACACACTCATTTAATAAGCCGTTAACAGTTCTTGTTCTGGGAACAAGGGCCCTTAATACGTCTAACAAGGGCTTAAATTCTCCAAACTCAAAGCCATGTCATATTAGTTTTAGATATTTTCCTTCCTCACACACTCCAACACAGACATTGGACTTAATGGTTTTTGTTCGTGCCTACTGGGTCTGTGGTTAGCCACAATCCAATCAACGAATCAATGTAGTGCTGCCTCATAAGACTGACTGACAGACACACACACCATTTTACTGCACTGCACAAGATAGCACAGACACAATGATTACCCATGTTCACTTGCTTGAATTATATAATGTACTGTATATTGAAAATATTCTGAATTATGAATATGTTGCAACACAGTCTCACGAGCAATTCGTACATATTCGTACGAGGTGCCAAATTTGTACCAATTCGTACTAATTCATACGACCTCACTCGTACGATTTGTCTAAAACCACGTGATGGGTAGGTTTAGGGATGGGGTTTTGTTTAGGTCATTCGTACAAATTCATACGAATTGGCATCTCGTAAAATACGTACGATTTAGAATAAAGTGAGGTCGTACACTTGAGTGAGGTCGTACAAATTCATACGAATTAGCCACCTCGTAAAATATGTACGAATTGCAGTGAAATCAGGTTGATATATTTCAATATATTAAATAGCACATAAGAATTTTTTATGTGTTAAAAAATATATATTAAAGTTAATGTTATTTTATCATCAGTAAACCCTTCAAATTATATAGATGTACATGTGATCAAATTAATTTACTTGGGAACTTGTATGTGCAATATATACAATTACAAGGGGAAAAAAATATAGTAACATACGTCCATATTTTGTATATACTGTATATTGTCATGATCTTAAAAAGTGTTGATATATATATATATATATATATATATATATTTTATTTTATTTTTTTTAAATAATAAATAATTTACATTAGCATGCATACACATTTATATCTTAATAGTTAGAATCAAAGATGTTGCTTTTTCTGTCTCTCTTTTTAACTAAAAACTTTTTAAATAAAAACATCCGTTTTTGAAAATCAAATAAAAACTCACTGCAGTATGTCTGCTTAAATGTAGCAATTATTAAAGAAAAAAATGGAAGAGAGAAGGGGAGAGGTTTTTTTTTTTTAATACACACCTGCAGTCAGTGCTTGGATCCAATAAATGTCTAATTTTGATTAATGAGATATTCAAATGGTTCTGAGTTCTGGATCTGTAGCTAAATGCACCTAACACGCACATCCATCATTAACTTGAAGAGCATTATTTAAAACAATGTTCTTTCACGGTGCTTTGTACATGTGTCCCCTATGTCCTGTTTGCATACCGTGAGCTTAAATGAGGTTGATCAAATGTGACCACGGGGTCAGGGCCAAAGGAGGCCAGCAAGTGCACATGTGTGAACTTGCACGTATGTGTGCATGGATTTCAGCATACCAGAAATGCAAATTATCATTTATTTTCTGATTTCTCACAGGAAAACACATAGACAGAGATTTCTTAACCTTGTTAGGTGACCGTGTGGAAGAGAGGCTAAACAGCATCGGCTTAATTTTAGAGTTTAGATCGTTGTCGCCATCTAGTGGATCTAAGAAGTTCTTATCAGTTTAAATATTTTTCTTCTTGTTTTTTCTTTTATGCTCATTTACAACAAAATGTATGTATGTTAAAAAGAAATGTTTTTAATTATTAGTTTTTTTATGCCTCTTTTTTAAATTTTATAAATTATTTAGATAAATTACTTTTTCTTTTTTTTTTAGTAAAGAGCTGTTGTCTTTTTAAAACTCTTGTGATGGTTTATGGTCCTCACTCTTCATACAATGAGCTAATGTGGAATACATTTTGTCAAATGACAATTTCATGAAAGGAACTGTGCTATTGCTTAAATATGAGACTGCATGTTACCCTTTAATGGTTAACAGTTGTTTGTTGGACTGTGCTGGTTATTTATGGTCATTAACTGGTCCAACAAGATTATGGATTAACAGCTGGTATTAACAAGTCAAACTTTTAAAAAGATGACTAGAGTTGAAAGACCCTAACTGACAAGTAACAAACCTACCATATTCCAAAAGCCTGATCACGATATGTTATATTTTTCCAACTAGGATATAGATTATATTTAAATTCAAATTTCTACTACCTTTCATAGAACAAAAATTAATTGCAGCAACTCAGTTGCTTTATAATCTTTAAATCCCCATTAAACTTCTGAACGTCTGTCTTACTTATACATAAAAAAAAGCTGTTTATGTTAAATGCAGAGCCTATGTGCATTTACGTTTGTTAAAATAACACTAAAATGACACAAAAATAAAAACACAGGTGTAGGTTTAAGTGATCACAAAAATATGAACGTCCATCACAAATCTATCTACCGAAATGTCAAAATATATTACACAGAAAAATATTGAAGCTATTAAATGCATTAGAATCTTCAGTCTGAACATGCGTGGAATTTCTGTTTCTGAAAACAAATCACTGTAATAATTATAAAACTAAACCCTGAAAACAGAAGAAAAAATATTTTCTTAAAGCAATAAAACTTGGCAACACAACATTCAAAATTTTTCTTTTCGAATCTAATTTATTTGCAATTACTGTGTGTTCTTGGATAAAGTTCTTGATTTGAGTTTGGTGTGTGTGAGCGGACTTGGATCATGTTCCTGAAACCAGTATGGCTTGTTTAATTTGTGGAATTTGTAAATTAGTGTGTAAACAGAGGCCCAGTTTACAGAGCTAGGCCCAATCTGAGGAAGGAGGGGGTGAAGGAGCAGCTGCAATGCAAAGAGTTTGTAGTCTGAAAGCTTTTCCTCAGACAACTCAGTTACTTTCACTAGGTCAAGACAGGACGGGAAGTCTCTTCAAACACGACACACACAAGCCATGCATTAATCATAAAAGATCCATTCAAGAGACAGTCACTGTCTGAGAATAAGTGTGAGACGATTCAGTGCATAAAAAAAATTTAAACAAAACTACAGATACAGATGGGTATGTAATCAGGTTTCTCAGATGTGTATTTGAATATATTTGTGTGTAAGTTATGCATTTGTCATTCAAACAAGAATGAAATAATAAAAAAGCTACAATGCTACTGGTTTTGATCCCCCCACCAAACATCCTAACACAAACCAGGTGCCTGTGTCTCTCTCGGTGGCATCTATAACCCAAAACATCTGTTTGCAGTCTCATTTTGTAAGGCTTAAACTGCAGTCAGTTATAAATCGGAACAGACAAAGAAAAATCTAAGCATAAAATCAATTGATGAACCATTAAACAGTCTTAGAGCTTTAGACTTTGTAGATTATTTCTCTGTTTTGATCTGTCAGAATCTGAGTCAAGGTGTTTGAGCCAATTTCCCCCACTATCCTGAAATATCTGGAAAGCTCAGCGCCAACAAGTGGGGGTCCTAATGAGAAAACATTGATTTTCTACAGGAAATGGAACAGAGGAGATTAAATGGTTTTTTCCACCAGCGATGTTTGCACGTTCCTTCACACACCACAAAATTTTTCTCCGCTGCCAAACATTTTATCTATCAACAGGAGAGCTGTTGACTGATTTATACCAGTGTACTGAAGCACCCCGCCACCACGCCAAATAAAACCACAGCAAATAATTACTGTTATAAAATTCAACAGACATGATATCGTACAAACGTCTTGCATTTTTAAACAGTTTTTTTGCAAGTACATGCAGGAATGAGGATAGTGAAAGTTATCAAAACCTGTCCTGGAAATGAGCCTGTTGTGCGAAGAGCTCGGGAGTCCTTGTGTGGTTGCCAGAGGTTTTTAAAAACCACTTAGCATTGGAAAATTTTTAATGGTAATGGATTCACTGCCAGAGATTGTGCATAAAACTTAAAAACCTGTTAGCAAGTGTCCAATTACAACAGTGGTGTTATTAGGTTGACATAAATCAGGAACCAAGTAAAAACAGTCATGACAACACAGCATGACAATATTTATTATGTTATTTATAGGTCAGCATTCACCGGTGATGATGCTTCCTGCAATAATTTTCAATAATGTGTCAAATGTGTTTTATGCATGCATACTGTACCATTATTTGGGTCTGTGTCAAATAATATCCACATCTCTTGTTTTCATTCTCAGCAAATAACTGTTGGTTTTGAGAATTTTAGAGTTGTTCATGAAAACATTCAATACAGCTCATAAATATAGCTGCAAGCAGTGATAATTGACCGCACTGTTATGGCTCTATAGTACAGTAATGCAATAACATAATATATAATGCTAATATTGTAATACAATATACTGTGGGCAAATGCATTAAAGCAGGCTGATATGACACTTATGTTAAATCTTCATACGCATACATATTAGACCAACAATTTTAGAAAATTACAAAATCACTTTTATTTGTAATGTTACAGTAATTATGTATAATTATTATTTTTAATAAATTGATTTAGATTTGGTCAATTAAATGATAATGGCTGATGTGTGTCTCAGCCAAAATCTTTATTATTTTTAGGTAAGATAAGGTTTTCAATGGACACTGTAAATAGCATCACATGAAAACATTAGCTAAATAATAAATTAGCAAATTGGAAATCTTACTAAATTCACCAAGCATCTCATCCAGCAGTTACTAATTCCATATTGACTTGTTATTAAACTTGAATATAGTCTTGAATAAGGAAATGCACATTATTTTTTGTCAGGCACATAAAATACAATTATCTAAAAAAAAGCCTGTGCATTGGGATCTCTGAGACTTTGCCCGTGGTCATTTTTTTGTTTCATAACTGCAGCTTGTAACATTATCGACCCAATTAAATAATCACTTTTACTTTATTTCTGTGTATGACAATTATTTGACTTGCTATATGTTCTGCATCATCTGCTTTAGGTTTCTACAAGAAGTTTGGAAAAAGATGGAATAAGATCCATTGGGCAAGAGAGCAGATGATGGAGAGGGTTAAAAAAGAATCTTATAACACTTCTTTCTTTTCAAAGTGGCTAGAAATGGCAAGAGGCAAGAAATGTAACACATTCTCTGTGTATGATTTCACAGCGTATTCAGCTGCAGATTTTTGCACTGGATTGAATATGTCTTTAGCATCTATTTTTGGAACATCAGTATGCCACACACACACTTGCTGATTGTGTGCCGCTGATCCTCCAGACAGATGAGTTTGAATTTATCTTTGTGAAGATTGCAGATATTTTTGCTTCCTGCTGACACCGAGGTTTGGTTTGGATTGTATTGTACTTTAATCATACTTCATGGATTCACAATATTCCATAGCTGCCTTTATAGCCTGTGCAGCAGCAAATCACATTTAAAATATGCACAATAAACACTTAATACTTAACTTAAATAATAACAAAAAACGCTCATGTGGAGATACACTCAGCATGTCTGCATTCTGAGTCTGTTTTTTGGCCTATTGTTTTAATTATTTGTGTTCTGAAGTAATATGTTACCTTTTAACCACCTTTTAGATTTATTTATTTGTTTTTTGTGTTAATTAACTTTTTTATATATCCATGAAATGAAGACACCTCATGACTCAGGATATTTAATTAATTAATTTGTGACTATTTTTCTACCTCATGTTTTGGTATTTTTGTCAACCCTAGTACCACTAGATACTATTATAATTAGAACTATTTGTTTCACATATGAGCAGCATTTTTGTCCCTCTTTTCACTGGGATTGTTTCAAATTTTGTATTTTTTTTTGTTTGTCTTATGTTTGTGTTTAAACATCCTAATCATGGAGGGTAACCACATGTTAATTAAGAAAAATGTATATTTTTATGCCGTTTAAAAACAAAGTTATAGTGATTTAAAGGAAGTTAGTGGGAGAGAGGGCATAGTATGGAGTTATTTTTGTGCCAAAATTAAACAAACAAATACAGCATTTTGCAAACAAACACAATGTACTTTGCAAAGAAAAAAATCGACTTTCAAACAAATAAAAAGTAATATGCACAAACACAAGTCAGTTTGAGAGAAAATGCAGAGGTATAGCAAATATATGCATTGTGTGTTGCAAATATATATATTTTTTATGAGGAAAACCTGGCTTTCTCACACGTGTGCAGACAGATTTTCTCACAAATGCGCCCAAAG
>JAUCNO010000626.1:976302-1011358 GCA_032353835.1 Enteromius viviparus | reverse complement strand
CTAGGAAAGCGGGTTGTGATTTGTTGTCGTGCACTTTACTGCAGCATGTTATGCACGTGATCGAGAAAGAATACCCATGGCTGAAAATCGAGATCGAACTTAATTTGATCGCGATCACAAATCGAGATCGTATAATCGCCCAGCCCTAGTTGACAGTGCTGAGTTGTCAATAACCAATTTTTAACATGAAATTGAAAAGAACCAAAATATGTTGGTGTCTAATTGTTGGTGGCATGGACTTCTGTTCCCTAGCAGCTTTCACTGAAAATACAGACTGACTGAATTTACATCTTTTGAATAGAAATAATACAGTCCCCTCTTTAGTTCGGTGAGCAGTTGTTGCCTTGCCTAATATTCATAAACTGTTATAGTGGTGAAGTCAGGCTAAATGATCCCATCTTTCTTCCTGCGGTACAGTTTACAAATCCAAATCATAAATGTTTTTGTTACTGGCAGCGCCTTCATGGTTGCCTAGTAACAGCAGACGCTGCAGAAGCTCGAGCGCTTTGAAGTTGGTGGAGGAGGCGACATGCCTCGCGTTTTCCACAGCTGGATTTGGTCCTGGCTTCAACTAGAGGGCAAGGTCTTAGTAAAAGTGCAAGAGTTGTCCTTTTATTTAAGAGATGTACATCTGTCTTTAGACAAATGTCAATACAGTTTTTTTCCAGAACCTGTGCTTGGCTTATTATTCCATTCAACTTATTTGGCTACTGTAAAATTGAAAAAAAAAAATGTTTATCAAACATGCTTTTTTTTGGCATGCTCTGTCTGCAATAGCATTTGCAGTTGATGGTAATGGTAGAAAATACTTATGTTGATTTCTTTGCCCAATTAAAAAAAACAATTTGGCTGTCAATCATGATGGAAGAATAAACAAGTTAAGTTACAGCATGTCCACTAATGAGGCTGTAATATGTATTCTGTGGGAGTCCCCCCCCCACCTCCCGGCCCCATCAGAGGCCACATCACCCCTCGAGCACCCTTCTCACCTTTTTCACGCCTGACCAATTTCATGCCTGATAGTAGGATAAACCAGATTAGCGATGCCTAAATAATAAATTGCATGTCAGATTTTACATGTTTGGCCTGTGGGAAAACTGTAACAGCTTGTGTTTGTACAAGTCCAAAAAAGTATGAGGAACGAAAGAGAGAGAGCAAGATTTCTGTTACAATTGTTATCTTGTAAACAAGGATCTTTACACCAAGCATGATGCAAGTTTAGTTAATCAACTGTAAATTCTTGAAATGCATATAAATTATGTTGTAAAAGTATAAAATGTTTTTTATAAGGAACAAGTTGATGAGAACTAGTTTTGTATTGTTCAATTTCTTAGAATTCCCTCAGAGCTGTGATTCCAGCATACCTTTGGTGGCGCAGGAGTTGATGCGCAAGATGATTCGGAGGTTTGCCTTAGAGTATGCGTGTAAAAGCCAGGCTCACGAGGGCCTGAATGGCCTAAGTGACACACCTGAGCTTCTCCCTCATCAACCGGATCCTGATGGGCCTCTAGACCTCACCATCAGCGGAGCTTCTCATGCCCTGCAAGGTAATCAAGGTTTTTTATTTATAGAAATCAAGTTTTTACTTCAAGAGTCCAGATTCAGGTGTTCATAATTGTGCAATATTAGATCACTGTTAGAATTTTTTAGAGAATCTTGTCTATTGACTTTCATTAATTATGCTTATCATTGAAACTCTGAAATTAACAGTAAAATTACAGAGTTTATTAATATTTTATGACTTGCAGTGATCCAGTGCATTTCTCTCAAACTTACCCTACCTCTTATAGTTGGAGTACTTGACCTCTCTAAGAAAAATACATCAGCAGAAAACGAAACTACTCAAAGAAAGGTTTCAAGGTGAGTACTTCATCTTTTGTTTACCAAGTTGTGTGCTTGACTGTTTATTTTCATCCTACTGAAACAAAAGAAAAGTTTGGTACGAAAATGGATTACAGTTTAAACACAGTAATTTTGGTGAGCTTTTTGTCCAAAAAATATTTTTTATTTCTGAATCTGTGTTTAATTTGTATCCTATCTGATTGTTTTGTGTGAACAAACTTTGATGTGTTTTATGTAAAATTTAGTGGTTGTTTTGTTGCACTGCCAAAGGGTTGACTCTTTTCTAACTTGTTGGAAGGTAACGTCACATTTGCCAGCAGTCAGGGTCTTTACTTGTTCTTTTGTACCGCCTGTATTTATTCGTTTGTTTATTGATCTATTCGTTGATTTATGCAGTATTATTTTCACATGAGAAATAGATACCAGAGTCGTACAAAATGCATCTTCATTGCAAAGATACTGGAAGTAATCCCATAAGCGCTTGTCTTTCTACACACAATTGACGAGAGACTGTCCTTCCAAGAAGTATCGTTTGCAACCTAAGGCCAAAAACAAAAAGAGTTTAATACCCGAACAACTCAAAAGGCTTTGGGTTATACAGACAATTGAGAAGCGAGTGATGTTACCAAAAGACAAGGCAGTAAAGGAGTGGACCCTGAGTGCGTCCTGTCATTGGTCCGCTCACCCGTTCGTTTCTCATCCTCCCACCCACCTCCCCTTAGGAGACCAATCAGAGAGGACTATTTGGATCGCAGCTCTGAGTTTGCAGAAGGTTTGCTCTCTAAAGCCTTGAAAGATATTTGGTCTGGATCACTGGACATTCACAAAGCAGCCATACTATATGGGATACCTCAGAAAACCTTACAGTTTCAGACAGAGGCCTTATTGCCAGAGTGGAAAGCAGGAGAAGCATCGATTTCTGGCGACAACGGCAAGGGCACAGAGGCAGCGTGCCCAACCAATGACACTCGACTTGTCCTGCAGAAGGTAGCAGCATGGGCTCGCTCGCAGTCAGAGCAGTCTGAAGTAAGAAAATGTAAATTTACGTCACCAGAGCACACCGAGCTAAAGTTTCCAGCAGCTGTGACTGCCTCGTCATACCTTCACCACTTAACCTTGCAGAGGATGGTCTCACAACTACGGGAGCAGAACGAAGGGCCTTTCGCCAGTACTGAGCCATCCACATCTCCTCAGAGTCCTTCCACTGGGCCAGCTGTGCACATCCGAATCCCTCAGGTACGCTTCAGTGCTCAGCCCAAAGCCCAGCTGGATCTGGCTGGCCTGGTGGATGCTGTGTACCAAGCCAACAAAGCCTCTGATAGCTCTACAGCTTTCCACAAGCTGAAGACCATTCTCCCTAAACAGGGCTTGATCGAAAGCCACTCTGGCCTTGAGTCACGTCTACTCCAGGGTGATCTGCCTCCACTATGTCTGAACATGAAGAACGGGAGCCTTGGCGGGAGCGTCACTGGAAGCGTGGTTGACAGTGGAGATGATGACCGTCGAGACAAGCAGCCCCGGAAGAAGCGGGGACGTTATCGGCAGTATGATCACGATATCCTGGAGGAGGCCATAGCCATGGTGATTAGTGGGAAGATGAGCGTGTCGAAAGCTCAGAGCGTCTATGGTGTGCCACACAGTACCCTAGAGTACAAAGTCAAAGAGCGAACGGGCACGCTAAAGACCCCACCAAAAAAAAAGCTCCGTCTTGCTGAAGGAGCAACCTCAGGCTCTGAAAAGTCAGGGACAACAACCAATGCCTCATCTACTGCCTACAAACAGTCTTAACTCAAAACCAAAACCTCAACAATTTCCTAGAGATGGTTTTAACTAAACATCAACTAAAATGATTTTTTTTTTCTTTAACAAAAAAAAAAAAAACATGCAGTCAGTACCTTATTCAGACTTGGAAGATACACTTGAATCCTCAACCACAGGTTAAATGGTACTTTTAATGGTATTTTATCAAGATACAAAACATGCCTTTAAAAAAATCTATTCAGGGGTTTCACTGTGGATATCTATATGAATATATATTTAAAATATTGTAAAGCACTGTTGATTCTGAAGTTAATTACTCTTTTAAAACTAAGAAATATAATATTCAGGTTTTGTTCAAACATAAGCTAATTTCAGCTTTACGATTGTTGTATGCAGCTTTCACACTAATTAGTCTTTGTAGTGGTTGGTCATTTAATTTGAAGTCTATCAACAGTATTTTTTAGGGTGTCTGTTTGACAGCCTGGTAACAGCATGACTGTAACATCTCTTTTAACTCACCAGTGGGAGATGTCCATCCTTATATGCAATGGGTAGATAATAGGTACGAGTTTCCACTCCAGCAAAGGAACAACACTATTTTGTAAATAGCACTTTTTGGACTACTATGCTTATTGGCAAATTTTACTGTATAACATAAGTAATTGTATCAGTTTCCTAAAGTATTAATGAAGTACATTAATCAGGACTGTTGCCAGATCATTGGAGTGAAAGCTTGAACCATCTCAGGCTTTTTGTGGATGAAACTCCCCATATTCTGCACTGATACTAATTTTATTTATTTATTTTCTGTAAGTTCAGATACTTATTTTATATATATATATATATACACACACAACATTGCTTTCTTTTTATGTCTCGCACTTCCCATTTTTTCCCCCCTGCAAATCTGCTCAGCAAATCATATGGGGTAAGTTGGAAATGCAGTGTAATGCATGTCAGAATGATGCACAGGAAAAAAAAATGCTTGATAGCAGTCCCGGTGAATGTTTATGATTTACATTGAATAATAGATTATTTTTAAGTAATTGGAACTACTGAAATTCTTACTCAATATTCTCTTTGCCGATTTGAATTTCTTTTTTTATAATGTTGTGTTTTTTCTCAATCTAAAGACATCCTTGCATTATCTGTCTGCTGAAACCAAAACAGTTCAGGGTAATTTTGCCTCTCCACTTACACACTCCATGAATGAAGCCGTTCAGAGTAGAGTGCTGCTGAACTTGGATCAGAATTTCTCCTTGTCTATATTTCATGATGCACTTATCATGGGACTGAAATGCAAAGCCTGATTCAAGTGCTACTCTGAATTGCGTTGTGGTTTTTATTTTTATTATTATTACTATTTGTTGTTGTTCGTGCTACTGATTACTATAGCTTTTAAAGGCTTATACAACTGTTTGATTTCATGATGCTGATAATTCAACTCCTCAAGTCCATATTTATAGAATTTTTTCCTTTCACTGAATTTAGAAGCTTGTGTAGTTGGAATATAAGATTCAGTTGCACTTTACAAAAATTGCAAACATACTTGTGATACAGGTTCTTTCATACTTTCTATAAAAAATTTGCCATAGGCTGACTTTGAATGGCAACTTTTTTTTTTCATTTATCTGATTCACAAGGATTTTTGTAGTGCTTTGCAAAAGTGTAGCTGAAACGTTCATTTTGTGATTGAAGCTTTGGAAGTATTAACATTTTGATATGCAATGTTAATGTGTTTATCTTTGTGTTGTGAATGTTCTGTAAATGGTTTACCTCTTGCTGTTCTCCCTTACTCCCTAAAAAAGGGGAGTTTAGTTTTCCCTTACTCCCTAAAAAAAAAAAAGAAAAGAAAAAAGATTTACAGTTATATTAATAATTTTAAACCTGAATGTTCTTCACAACTCTTAAAATAACAACACAGTGCCTGCTCTTACAGCTACTGCTCGGTTATTCTGCAGGCCAGTAGCAGTTTTACATAATAAATCTTTGGAAAAAACAAAACACACACACACAAAAAAAATTAATTTATATACTACTTTGGGTCGTATATAAAATCTGTATTGTGGATTTATATACTGTTACTATAATTACCAATGTAACTTTATTATTATTATTATTTTTCTGGGATTTATGTCACAGGCACATTTTCACTTTTAATGTAAAGGGTGGTAAGCATTAATGCCATACAGATTTTTAAAGTCATGTACATGTATCGTCAGTGCTGTGTCTCATTTTCATTATATGAGATACTTTTAGGCTTCCTTTGGGGAATGCCATTTCGTTATTTCTCTTTTCTGTTCTAAAATCGTAATATTTGTGTCCTGTATAATTTCAGTCCAAAAAAACATTGTTATTCTCAGGGTAACAACAGTCCTATTGAAACCTAGAGCACGATTGTGTTAAAACTGTTCTTTTATATCAAAAAAAGGGCCCATAGGATTGTTGTAGAGCCAAATATGGTTCTTGCAAAGCTATTTTGTCGTCTCCCATATTATACAGACAGTTTGTTTTAAAAGTGGTTATAGTTTAGAAAGGCATAATGATTCTATCACTTAGATTTAACTCCATTTTATTTCATCCTTTCTGAACAGTTTGGCTTGATTTACAGTTTGATCATTAAATGGATCAATATCACCAATTTAGGCCTTTCTAAGAGTTTAATTTCATATTCATAACGGGTGCAGGATATGAATCATTTTGCAATCAGTTATTTATGCATATATTTGTTGCACTAAGATTTGATTTTTTTTTTTTTTTGTATTGTTCCCTCTATATCTAATACCTAATTGTATTTTTTTTTTTTTTTTTTATGTAATCAGAATATGAAGTTTAAATGTTGTGTTAGTTTTGTGTTAAAGCACTTTGTTGCTCTTGCACATAGATATGTAAAATGCATGTCTTGTAATGTTCCTCAACATGTGGATTTTTTTATTTTTTATTCCCAATGCAGGTAATACACATTTAATCTTAATGACCTTTTGGTCAGTTTAAATGGGGGGAAATTAAAAGCTAATTTGGTTATTTAAGCATGCATTTGTGTCTGAAATATATTTGATGTGGTCTCATTTGTAACATTTCAGGGGTAGGTTAAGGCTAATCAAAGCAAGAATGAATTGATAGTAGTAAGATGGAAAAACTAAAGGCATATTACTCAAGTGTGTTTCAACTGTCCTACCTTTAAAACTGTGCAATTTATATACTTTTTGAAACCTTTAACTTTTCCCTCCACCCCTAAATATGTTAACGCTTGGGTTGTTTTAATTTCAAAATAGACAACATATTACCTGCAAATGTTGGTTTGTAATTGGTTCTATCAGGAAACGCACTGATACATCATTCAGGTTTGATTAAAATAATTAAATATTCTGTATAGTTTTCCTGAGTGTAAGCGTTGCTACAATCGCCATCCTTTGCCTTCAAGTTACCAATAAAAAATTGTTTCATGTAAAAAGTTGTTTGTACTTTGTACATTTCTAATACATGCATTAACTTGGAGAAGCTGACAGTGGTGGAATACTACTTTATATGTTTCATTTAAACACTATCAATTCTGCATGTATGTATAGATGTAACATCTTTGCAGTGTAATGTCATGTGGAGCCTTTACCAAGATTGAGTTCTATTTTAAATACAGCAGTGTGTCTTTATGGTAGGATTTTGTTAATCTTTTAATCCAGTTCAAATGTTTGCACAATACAACAGAGTAAAAATATGAAGAAATGAGAGAAGTAGCGTAGCTAACATTCATGAAAAGCTGATTATGTCATTGAGTCATGACTTAACCCAATTTATTTATGTAGTTCCTTAGGGCCAAATGTGGAAGACTGGTCCAGACTGGAGAAGGAAGATGATTCTAAAGCTTCAGTGGTCTGGAATGTCACTGTGTTGGAGAAGGTCCTGTCTTCACTTTGTTCCCATCATAGAATGCTTCTCTATCATATTTTAAAGGACATGCAGGAGGATTACAACATCTCTGTAACACTGCGAGATGCTCACAGAAGACCGATTAAGGCTGGATCTCTTTGTTGCCATGCTGATAAAAAATCACTTAATGAGGCCCCAATACTTTCTCTAAGTGACTGCTCAGTAACTGCTGGCATTTGTTGCAGAACAGCTTGTAGGCTTCCAGCATGTGAATTTTCTCCTCTATGTGCCTGTCTGAGGAACATTCATGGCAATTCCTGCCAAAATACATCTATGGCATGTGTTGGCCAAGATAACTGTTCAAACTCCACTGTTTGTTGTACTCACTCAAAACTACCTTCATGCCAACTTCAGCACAACGGTGATCATACTTACATTTCTCATGTAAGAGAAACTCGAATCACCCATCAGGGTGATTGCAACTCTCACAATAGATGTAAGGGAAGCCGTAGCCCCTCCCCACTACCACTATCACCAAAGCCAGTGGACCTGGACTGTAAAATAGCGGTCAAGTCCAGTATCTTACAAATTCAGGACTGCAAGTCATTAAACATGGCACCTCCTTCTCTCCTACCTCACAGAACCGAGGATGAAGATACAGTTTTGTACTCAAACACTCCTCTTCATGTGGGATCTCCAGACAAATGTTGTGAAAAGATCGTACTGGTGCATACACAAGCAGAGGAGAATGACCACCAGTGTGGGTCTTTTATAGGAGATCTAATGGATAGAGTCACTGAAAAACTCAGAAGTATTCAACCTTCAGAGAAGGAGCAAAATCTTAGCCACGCCAGTCAGATCTCCAAGACAGATGACACACATTTGACAGAGATCATAACAACTGTGCTACACAACAGTAGTGACAAAGATTACAACCTTAATGAGCTTTTACAACAGCATGTTGCCACCGAACAACGATCCCCTCAGACACGTTCCCGTAAGAGACTGGAAAAGTTAGTTGCCATGAGCAAGTCACCTGATCTTCCGTCATCAAGAAGACAAAGCTTACAAATCAAGAGAGATCTGGCCAGACTTAGTCCATCATGTTTTAAGAGGAATTTAGAGTTTGAGAGAGATAGGTCCTTAAAAACTGTTAAAGCATATTCACTTGTTGAACAATCTGATTGTAGAAAGTTGGACATAATACCTAGGACAGTGGACTCAAAACCTTTAAAAGATGACTTAAAAAATTCAACCACACATGTACAAAAGATGCCGAATAAACAAAAGAGCCAAGAAACGCAACACCAACATGTATGTTTTGAAGAACCACTGCCTCTTGATGAAAGTGCACAATTGCAAACAAATGCAAAAACTCGTAAAGAGAAAAATCTGACTGTTCAACTTGGAAGAGCCAGAAGAAATATTGTACCACCTCAGCGATTCTCATCCTATGTTACTGAGCCACGGAAAATGTATTTTGCAGCTTGTTTTTCAGAAAGTATATTCACCAAGCATTCCCCTAAGGATGGTACCTTGACAGCTCTTGGCTCTACAGAAGAAATTGCTTGGCCAAATGATATATGTGACAAACCGCCTTTTCAAACTGACGATGAACAAGAAGACTGTGATGTGTCACAGAATATAACTTTATCTAAAGATGAGATTTCATCCAAAAAAGAGTCACAGTGTGAGCACAAGGATAATGAAGAGAATACTGATAAAGACAGTGCAAGAAAAAGAAAGCCATGCCAGAATTCTGCTTCACCATCAAAAAGATCTAAACGCCATAAGACTAACAGTCTAAACACCGACTCGCACGGTCCTACTGAAACTATGTCTAAATTTACTACCACAGAGAGTGGAAAAGAAGCTAAGGCAAATCTGTCTGGAGTGAAATATGATAGTCCAATAAAGCTTATGTTTGTTTCCTCTGTGACAGGTGAAGATGGTGTAAAATATACTCTTAAAGCAGCTGCCTCAGGCAGCTCTTCCGATGAAGAAATGTTTGATCCATATGTGGAATCCTCATGGACAGGTAGTGCCATAGATAAACATTTCCAGGATCCAGTCCTTGAATCAGCTCCAGTGAGAACTGTTGAACATGGTGGGAACAAGTGTACTTCACCAAAAGTGATTTCACATGATGTAGTATTGCCGAGTTGTTCAAACGATGATGAAAACCAAGAAACAGTAGCAATTGTACATCAAACATCTCCAGTAAAAAGGCGTCCTGGACGCCCCAAAAAAATAGGACCACATATTGTGAAGTCTGTGAAACGTCCCATTGGCAGACCTCCAAAACCCAAAACAACAGACTTGACTTCCTCAACTGGTACAACCGGTTCCAGTGCAGTAAATCATAGGACAACAGAAATGTCTGGTAAGGATGATGGAAACAAAAATCTAAAAATCACCATAGTGTACGGAAGATCAAGAAGGGCAAAAAGAGTGGTTTCTGAAGATTTGAGTAATATACCAGAACAGCAACATGTTTTTGATCTACTAAATGGTGGCACGGACAGTGAAACATTTTCTGGAAAGACTAGTAGTAATGATCAGTCGGCCGAAGAACTGCTTAAAGATCACCATTTTGTTATGCCTGTTGAAGACAGGAAATGTGTCTCTTCGAGCAGCAACATCAAATGTCAAAGACAGAGTGACCTAGCAGTGTCACGAAAACCAGGAAGACCTCCCAAAGTCAAAATTTCTGGTATCTCTGTCACGGTCACCACAGGGTCTCCAAGGCAAAGAAAGATACATATAAAAAGGGACACGAAAGATACACACCTTCTAAGAAAGACTCTTCGTGTTAAAATTCAACCTTCCAAAGAGCAGAAGACAATCTGCATTCCTACTGACATTGACAAGGACATTTTGGATGCACCAAAAGAACATAGTCAGAATACCAGAGGGCAGCTTATACCAGTGAGGCATTCTGTTAGAGAACGAAAACCCTCCATTCACTTGCTCCACTCTGTCGCTACTGCCAGATCCTGTGCATTGGTTCGCAGGTCACGAAAACTACTGCTGAATAAGGTTAGCTGTGAGTCCAGCCAGAATATAAAAAACAGACAAGAGCAAGAGCAGCTCCCAAAAAATGCACTTTCCATGAGGACCAAGAATGTCAGTTGCGTACAAGACATTGTTCATTTTTCTACCATTTCGATGGACTCGATTTTTTCATCCAATGAAGGTTTCAGGTGGTGGCCCACCTCAGCATCATCTGAAACTTTAAATGAAGAGTTAGCTAGGAGGATCAGGCTAATGTCCAACACTTGGGTATCGGATGTCTTCGAGGCTAACAAGTCAAGAGAGATTAAATCCGATCTTAAACCAAAAACTTGTGAGAAGCTCAGAGGTTCTACTAAGAAGTCTGCCATCAAAATGCTTTTTGAGAAAAATTATAACATGGAGAAGCTCTGTACATGGTTTATGCAGTCCACAGAAACTCAGTCCCTTGCTATTGTAAAGAAGGCCACTGCAAAAAATCCCAAGGATGTCTTTCACTACAACCTCAGCAGACCAAATTGCAAAGTCAATGTTTCCCCAAGTCCACAGGCAGAGAGACTCAGGAAACATGTCAAGAAATTTGCTAAAGTTGTCCCAAAGAGTCCATCAATGCACAAACAAGCACAAGAAATGTTGTCCAAGTCAACAAGGTCACAAGCCAAGAGAAAGCTTTTTAACACATCATTTAAACCGAGGCATGAGGTTAGGCAGCAAATGTCTTGTTCTAGAAGCACATGGATTAACTATAGAACAGCTCTGCTTAGAGCGAGATTAAAGTTTAAAACCAGACCTAGGATAACATCGGGAGGTGATATGGTACACAAAGTGTTTCAGGATCAGATGAGGACAAGTGCTTCAGGTGCTGAGACTCTAGACTCATGCGAAGAAATGCCTAACTTGGTAGGTAAGACAACCAGACCAGTCACGAAAGTTCAAAATGCATTAAAGCTTCTAGTCAAAACTCCTCAGAAAATGACTGGGATTGCCAATATTTCAAAGCAGAACAGGCTCAGCTCCAAAGCTTGGAGTCCAGAGTCCCTAAAGGAGTGTAGGGTGTTTCTGAAAAAGATCAACTCCCCAAACACAAAGTCAGTGACAGAGGAGTGTAACATTTGCACAGTTAAGCTCTATGATGTATCAGATCAAGAGGACAATGATGATGTTTTAGTGGGAGGGACACCCCCCAGTCCAATAAACTTTCCAATACAGCTGCGCTCATCCCCAAAAAGCCAGAGCAAGGGAGGAAGAAAAAGAGGCAAACGGAAAAGTTGGAGCACAAGTCCATCTTCCCCAACAAAAATGCTCAGACAATCAAGGAGCAGTAGGGGTGTTCTAGGAGCAAGGTGGTGTGACTTTGTGCTCGGTAAGTCATTTTTTAACATTTCTTTATTTCTGAAACAATATGAAAGGGAAAATTAATTCTAGCTACAGAAGCTGTTTGGAGCATCATAGTGTTAAATCATGCCTCCACACCATAAATATCTGATCTAGTAGCGGACACCAGATCCTGTCAGAAAATGTTTTGTCTGGTAACAGAACAACTAAAATTGTCCAATACCCAAAATCTGTTAAATAAGATAAAGTGATAAAGATTTAAAAAAGGAGCAGAGTTTATTGAATAGTCTTAGTTGCATGTTTCTTTGCTCAGACTGCTTGAAAGACAGGTGTTATTACAGCACTAGCAATAGCAATGGAAAACAGACTCTTCACTACATTATCCAGTGACATTTAAAAACATTGAATTTTCTCTTATCTAGTACACAGGGACAAAAATCAGTCGAAACTAAACAATCATAAGATTATCAAATTATGTAAAAGAATAATTTCACTAATCAATTAATGAATCAAGGAAATTAATATATAAATAGCTAAAATTATTATTGTAATTTATTATAGATTAATGAATAAATGGAGAATAAACCAGTATAAAAACAGTAAAAAAAAACAACTTTTTTTGCTCTTAAAGAAAAACAGTTTAAATTTGAGGGTCCTTTTGATGGCAGGAAAAGTTTAAACACATTTTGAGAAGTTGTACATAACTGAATAGTTACCTCTAGTTAAATGGCAAGAGATATGTGACCCTGGGCCACAAAAGTACACAAGTAGCATGGGTATATTTGCAGCAATAATAGCCAACAATACATTCTATGGGTCAAATGTTTTCTTTTATGCCAAAAATCACTAGGATATTCCATAAAGATCATGTTCCATGAAGATATTTTGTAAATGTCCTACCATAAATATCAATATTAGTTAATATTTGATTAGTTATATGCATCGCAAAGAACTTTTTAAATGGGATTTTTTGCAGTATTTTTTTTTTCACCCTGAGATTTCAGATTTAGTTCAACCTGACTGTTCTGTTAACCATGCATTCCTATATACACACTGGTATAAAGTATGTTTCTGGCTTCTGTAAGGAATGTTTTACCTGATATTAAATTGTAAAAGTTAGATTTAATTTGTATTGATTCTGGTAGTGTGGTACCGGTGTTTTATCGATTCATCCTACCCGTCAGATTTTGCTACCTCCTATGAAAAAATAGGTAGTACAATTATGTTAAATTATGTTTTGCATTAACTGTAAGGGTAGGTTTAGGTTTGTTTGAGGTTTAGACATTAATAAAACATAATTTAACAGGTAGCATTTTCTTATATCAAATTGTACTACCTAGTTTTTATAGGAGGTAGCAAAATCTGATAAGGTAGGATAAAATGTTAGAACACCGGAATGTTCTTTTAAAAGGATATAGCCTACTTATTGTTTTTTTTAGTTGGATATGGGTAAGAAAACTAAAATCACTGTCCCATTTGTGCTTTTCAGGGTCATTGAAATAACTTGGGACCAGTTTTGGCAAGACTTTTTCTCGAACTATCATAAGGTGCCTTTCAGCAGTGGTCTGGCTGAGTATCACAAGCATTGACACGCAACCTCTGCAAGCGTCATGTAGCAAAAAAAAACAACTTTAAGACACTTCTTGCACTATTTAAACTTATTTTGTGTTTTTATGTTTGTAAAATGTTTTATTTACCTTTTTAAAATCTACTTTGCATTTTATTTTTCATGCAGACCATGAGAAGATCTAGTTACATGAAGGAGAATGAAAGGTTACAAGAGCATTACATTGTTTGGTTTGCCCAGATCTCATAGCATTAACATTAAGGCAAACCTTTATAGACAAGTTCATTTCACTTTTTTTTTTATTTTTTTACACACTTTATAATCTTTTGTCGTAAGAGCCCTTTAAATAGGATTTTTGGGTATATTTCAGTTTTTAACATTATCTTTTTAAGTCTTCTCTTATGTGCTGGTAATGTGTCAGACAAAAATTGTCCACTTAAAATGTACTCGCAATGGATTCTGGAATTTGAAAATGATGGTAGTGTCTCCTCTTTTTGGTCTTAGTTTATCTCGTCTTATCCTATATTTATGGAAACCTCCTGTGAATTTAGACTATTTGCCAAGTGGTGTAAAATGTTTAAGCATTAATGTACGCCCAGGTTCTTGTTCTTGTTGCACTACCCAACCTGTTCTGTTTTATTTCTGACTAGAACCATTGTTTTAATATTAATGTGTATTTTTAGTGCAATGTTTTGCTCTCAGAAAGATGTAACATTGTTTTCCTTTATTTTAAATTAAAAGCTTTTAAGATTACCTAGAGGCAAATGTTCCACATATGGTTTCTTAAATACAAAAACGTGATCTAATGCAGTATGTGACACCTACCTCTTGAAATCTACTGGTAAGACATGGTAGATTGGTCTAAACTGATAATCCCTTTGTTGTAACTTTGTAATTTAGATCTCTACCAAACCAACTAGTTATAAAGCCTGTATGTTCAGTTATTTATTTAAATACTGTGTTGATAGCTCTAGTTTCCATCTGCTGTTACCAATCTGTGACCCTGCCCCGAGTATGTAGAAGGTTAAAATTGCCCTATTGTGGTGTTGATGTCTGCTTTGTTCATTTAGGTTCCGTGTAACAAGACTGGCTTACATCAGTGCAATACAAGTTTAGTCAGTGCTACAGAGTCCACCTTATATGTAAACCTAGTTTAATTTGTCACCTACTTTATTCTATTAGATTTGGAACAAACACCTCTTACAAGTATGTAGGTTTAAAACTGCTGAAATTACATATTCATACTCTCTGCCACCTTAGGTTTCCTTTAACTGCTATAAGGACTGACCATTCAAACTGCTGGAGTAATCCAAAAAACTGTGGCAAAAGTACAGACAAAAATGGTGCTTTATACCTATGCCAACCGTATGCTGGAGTTTAAGCTTATGAGAATTGTCAGAACTGGCCTTCTGTATATCGTCTTGTGTTCAGATCTGCCATTTTGAAGTTTTGGCCACTGTAAACTTTGTTACCTGGTGCTATATGTTGTACATAAACATGCAAATTATGCACACGTTGTATTTTCTCCATTTTATACTTGCCTTCAAAAGAAGTCATCTGTCGTTAGAACAATAAAAGCTCTTGCAAACAGATTGAGTAATTGTGGTACAGGTTTATTTGGACTAAAAGAAAATGCATACAAATGAGAGCGTTTTGTTACTAACACCATGTTTATAAATCAGTTTCCTAAAATGGAGGAAAATTTGGCTCACTAGCTCTTAAGGAGCCTTGGGTAAGTAAATTAATATTAGCATAAGTCCTACCCAAAGATAACCTCTTTAAGTCTTTGTATTCAAATATATCAGTATATAATTTCTCACGTAAATCTAAAATTGTAAAATGTAATGGGGCAAAAGTGGACCCTCTCCAGAAGTAATCCAATCTTATGAACTATTGGCCTCCTGGTTCATAAGGGCAGTCAGATCCTGCTTTGTTTTATCCAAAGCAGCAATCTTGGCACGGCGACTTGGTCGTGCAGATGGAAGTACTTCTGGAACATTCTCTTCATCACTATAGAAAGATTAGATGAAACACAAAAGATAAGCAAAAAGAAAAATGTACATTTGAAATTAGGGCTGGGCGATATATATCGAAGGATATATTATGCGCATCTCGTCAGTAAAGCTGTTTTTTTGATTAGCAGTAAATCTCCTTCACCAGCTTATAAACAGGAGCCGTAAATCACTGAGAAGCTGCACTATTGAATCACCCGCGAAGCTCAATTCGTAGCTTGTCAGTGATCTACGGCTCTATGTATAAGCTGGCGTTCTTTTTTTAAAACCGCTGATGGATTTACCGCTAATCAAAGAACCAAGTTTACTGGTTACTGCATAACATATCCTTCTTATCTATATCTATCTATCTATCTATCTATCTATCTATCTATCTATCTATCTATCTATCTATCTATCTATCTATATATCTATCTATCTATCTATCTATCTATCTATCTATCTATCTATCTATCTATCTATCTATCTATCTATCTATCTATCTATATATCTATATATCTATATATCTATATATATATATCGCCCAGCCCTATTTGAAATGATCAAAACCATTAGTTAATATGCACAATAAACCAACCTTTCATCAGAAGACAACTCTGCTTTACTGACTTTCTTCCCATTATTTGCAGTGGAAGCTTTTTTCTGTCCTGAAACACAGCAGAGGGAAAGTTAATACATCATAGGAGAAAGATTTACTTGTTGCATTTTACCAAATTAAATAAAACTCCACCTCTTTTTGCACGTTTAGGTTTGATCTCCTCTTTGTTCACCTCTGCAAGGATGCACAGACAGTTTTGTTAACGTAAAATACATTGAATACTACAGGTGTAAGAAAACCATTTCTGTTTTTATACGGAGCCTTAGAGAGAATCAACTATCAGTGCATTAATGGGTAAAATGTGCCCCGAACAATGATTTTAAAGTGTGCTTTTACCTACCTGAGTTTTTTTTCTTACTATATAAAAACTAGTACTATCACAAAATAAAGTTGTTATATATATATATATATAATGAATACACAGTGCATTATTTACGTAAAATACTTCAATTCAGTGAATTGAGAATAATGCGTTTGAACAATTCTAAACGCTATATAACTTCCAAAAAATTAAAGAATATGCACAATTATTACAAATATACCCCCTCTCTTTAAAACTACTTCATAGTAGCTCCACTAACACTTGTGAATTCAGACAGTGAATTCACAAACTATATGGGTCTAACAACATTAATGTTAGAAGGATCAGGTCTGGCAAAATGTATTAGCTAGTACCTCCAGTGTTGTCATCCAAGGTAAGCAAAGTTGTGTCCTGATTACTGGCTGTTTTGGAACAGCGATCTCCATTTAGCTGGCTACAAAGCTTCTCAATAACCCTTGTACAGTACTTTTCTTTCACTTCCTGTAACCCCCAAACACACAAACACAAGAGAGAAAGTTTCACTCAATCATAATTGTTTACTTTAATGCCAATCTAAGGACTGAATATTTCATTAATTTCACATCAGTTTCTACTGCTTTTATCCAACGCTGCTTTTAAACCATCAATAAGTTCACAAAAAAACACATGACTAAGAAAGTACCTTTAAAATATCTTTTAACAGGAGTTGCAATTCACTGTTAGCAGGTCCAGGTTCAGTGTTAATCTCCAACCAGCTGAGAGTTTTACAGTACAGACGCACCTCAGGAGCAGAAACGTCCTTTAGGATTTCATTACAAATACGCACTGCCAGAGAGTCATGCACAGACGCAGCCTGCAAAAAATGAGCAATTACATAGAAAGTGCTTTCAACTATTACTGTTATATTTGTAATGGAAATTCAAGTGTACCTGTACAGCAGCAGGTTGCACAAGAGCGCTGGGTCGTGTTAGTTCCACAAAGAGTTCAGCCACATTAGATGTATCTACCTCCGACAATGGAGATGTCACAGGAGCATTGAACAGAGTTCTCATGGTTGGCAGAAAACTCTCCTCCACACAGTCTTGATTTGATCTAGTGTACAACAATAACACTAACAACTTTAAATACCTGTGCAGTTACAATAGTCTTAAATGTTAATGGCAGCATGAACATGTACATCCCTTACATTAAAGGGTTAGTTCACCCAAAAAAGTAAAAACCTGCAAAATCTGTCAATTTAATAAAAGATAAAATGCTTATTCATATGGAACAACACAAAGGTGAGTAAATACTTTCACTTTTTAAAATGAACTATCCGTTAAAATAAAATACATTACATGATTTAAGAAGGGAGACTCTCCCCGGATGTATACCTGCTGGCCCGGGCATACAGCTGTAAGAAAACCCCTAGGCAATGACGTAGTCTTTGGTCATCCTCCGTTACAGGATTGTACCACAGCAGAACCAGACGAGACAGCAGCTTTGGGCTTAAAATTCTCCCACAATACATCAACTTGGCCAGACCCTCTGCTGTCTCCGTGCGGAGCTCACAGATCTGAAATAATGAATTTTTATTTGGTACAGCATTTGCAGTACATTTGGCATCAATGAGAAAATGACTGCCAACCAGCTTTAACAAGTTGCTAGCTTAAGAAGTTGGCAGAAAAAATATGCATTGATGTGAATGAAGCTGTAACAGTTGTCTAGCATATGGTTTTTTATTTAAAACAACAAAATTGACTAATTTTGATTTTTATTTATTGAAATACTGCAACGGCATCCCTTCTCTGATGAAGCATACATTTGCATGAGGGCTGAGCTGTAAAATTTTCCAATAGACTAATTTCAGTGCAAACAGCGATGACATTTTTTTTGTGGGCGGAGACTATCCTAGTGGCAGAAAATGAATATTTTAAAATCTCAATCCATGGAAGCCATGAAAAAAAAAAAAAAAAAAAAAAAAACAGTCATTGAATTTATACTACACAATTTTGACTGTCATTTTTCCCAGTCAACCCTTCCCAGTGATAGGTCATTTTATTTAAAGCTGTAAATGCTCCAAAAGTGGCACCTAGTGGCAAAGCATTAGCATTTTCATTCAGACCAATGCGAAAAGCCCAACAAGTGGTTGGGGCATATGCTAATGTTTCATTTAGACAAAAACATGACATGGGACGGGACTCGTTTTAATGATTCAGAGTGGACTTTCTTTTGAGAGACAACTTAACAGCTGTGTTACACACTAAACAAGGTAATTTTTTTAATTCATAATAGAGGCACTTCAAATCTAATTTATGCTAGGGTAATCACAGCAGGCTCCATCCATAGTTTCTCCATTTAAGTGTCTGTTTATCTTCAAATGGTGTCTTTTATTAAAGAAAGAAAAAAAAGGCTTCCAATCCTGACATCCAAAGGAAGGCCACCACATTTTTTCCTCTTACTTCATGGATTTTAACCATTTCCCTCCATTTCTTTCCCTCCTTACCATGTTTTTCTGCCACTACAATGCATGCACAAAAGTGATGTTACTGCAATTCTACTCCAAATTAGCCAGATAAATTGTAATTCTTCGATCACAGCAATTAGCGAACATTGGTCCAACCAACTGGACAAAAATCAAGCCTATCTATCATTTGTTTTTAGTTTAAGAAACTTTTTAACACAACTGTTACTTGCACTTTTGGCTGATTTGGCAGGACATGTTAAGTATACTAATGCTAGCAACATTCCAGTATAGCATAATCAGTAACATAATGGATATGCAGTACCTCACTATCAAGAAATTCTGAGAGCATCTTCAGAATGCTCTGGACGGTACTCTCCTCCTCAGTTTGTTGTTCAGGCTGTCCATTACTGTTGTCTGGCGAGTCAGGTGCTTGTGTGATTGGAGCAGACTTGTCTTTCAAGATGTTGAGGCCATTGAGAAGGAGCTGGTCAATGAGAGCTCGGAGAGCACTGATCCTGATTTTAGGTTCATCTAGTTGTGTTATCTAAACAAAAATTTTAATAAATTAGCCTAGCTCTAAACCACTAGGACAAAGTGAATTAATTTAGCTTCATAACAAGTGTGTTATAAATACCTGCAAGAGCAGTACAAGGTGTGTGTTGGCAAGGTTTTTACTGTGGAGAGCAGCCGTTCCCAAACAGATGACAGCCATGTTGCGCACAGCGGGGTTAGGGTTGGACACACTTGGCAGTATCTAGAATTGAGAGATCACTTTACATTCCCGTCACTGTAGCCCTAATTAATTATTGCACAGGTTTTGAGTTGAGATTTCAGTAACCAAAGTGGCTGATAAAAGTGCTATGAAGACAGAAGTGTCCCATACTACAAAATAGCAGGAAAGGTATATTGTTGCAAGTGATTTTGTATGTATTGTACCAGTGACTCTATCAGAGCGTTCATGGTAGGGCAGATTCCTCTCTTGATGTTCATTTGTTTGAACAGCTCGGCACACATTGTCAGACACTTCAACAAGGTCTCTGGATCACTCTGGAGAAAATACACAAGCAATCAATCAATTTATGATCATATGATACCCAATCCACACACACACACAAAATACAAATAAAAATATCGATAGACAAAATAATTAATCCTAAAATAAACATATAATCTAATTACTAATTTCCAGTATAGCTCCCGGGAATTTCTTGTGTTTACACAGCGAAAAAATGTAGTAAAATTTGTGGAGTAGTTCAAATTTGCCCATGTCTTTTGACAGTCTCATACCCAGCAAGACTTAAAAAAATACCCAAACCAAAAAAAAAAAACAAAAAAAAAAAAAACAGGAATACAGTAAAATACTGTTACTGTAAGAAATAGAATTGACTAGAATATGAGTGCTTGTATTTAAATGCTTTGTACCTTCTCCACTCGCTGCTCCTTGATATTGTCCGAAGGCTGTGAAGCTTCTAGGGCAAGCTGGTTCTTGAGCTCCTCAAGCTGAGAGATGGTGTCTTTCAGCTCAGCTGCACGACTGAAGTCCTGACAGCTGATGCATTCTTCTAGCGTCTGCTTCGCCTCCATTATCTGCACTCGCACCTCTGCCAGCTATAGAAAAATATTTCAATATTTTATTGAGGCCAATCTAATGCAAGTTGATGATGTCGCTAAGCACCAGTGGTGTATGAAGTGTCACTCACTCGAACTTGTTTTCTGCGTTTCTCATTCTCATCCACAGGTTCAGAAATGGGCAAAATGGGCTCTCTCACATCAGAGATTATTTCAGCAACCTGATTAAAACATAACCATAAACATACAAAACAAACTGTCAGCTAATTGCTGTAGAGCATCTTTCCTGCATTAATGAGCAGATCGCAAAAGGCAACATTTGCATAAATCAACTATCTGCAATGTTTTTTCCAACCATCTTGCTGTGTGCGTGAAAAACAGTTTTTTGGCACTCAGGTCTATTTAAATTGTTCGGTTTCAGAGCTGATGATCTTAATCAGATGTTTTAAAGCAAAGCATTAATGCGCAAAGAAATATGTCCACAGGACTTGAGTTGGGGGCCACTGATGAAGCAAAAGCCAAAGAAAAAACAGCTTTATCTCAGGAACACTGATCAGTCTCAAGGTGTTTGGTCAAGAGTCAGATTTTTTTTTAAGAGACTGACCATCTGAATTTTCTGTGCGTCATCTCGCAGAAGTCCAATCAGTTTCTCCACTAGCAGACCAATCAGAGAGGTGGGTGTGTTGGACATCACAAGAATTTCCTGCAGCACTGCTACCATGCGTTTCCTACAACAGTTAATTGGAAGATTACATATGAAATTTGTTATGTTAAAGTTTTAAAGTAAATGTCTTTTAGTTTTATGTTTCTTTTTTAACTGCACAATTAATTTCGTATTCCATACAGACATATTGATAACTCAGACCTGCCGCCTTCTTCAGAAGTGTCCAGGCACCCGACTAGCATAATCAACTGCTGCCCAACAAACTCTTGGGTCATCGCTATCTCAAGCTGTGTCATATCAGCTTTCTGCTCCTCAGACAGCTGAGTAATGCTCCTTAGATAACTGAAACAAAAAGACTTCATAATTTAACGGTTTACATTTGCAAATGTTTAACATGAAACTAAATTAAAAATATGGGGGAAATTAGCCCATTTAAAAACGTTACAAGAAATATAAGTGAAGAGCGTAATCACCTGTATAGATATTCAGCGAAGATAGCTGCCTCGGGGAGTAACTGCTCCAGTAATTCTTCACACTCATTTCCTTTACTCTTGACAAACTCACACAGAGCTCTCCAGTGCAACACATTTTCACATGTTAGGGAGTCCACAGAAATTAATTTCCTGTACAGAGAGACATATATATTTAACCAATAAGACTAATGCTAAAAATTGTCCAAGACACTTTAATGTCAGGCAGTCTAAAACCTCAGTGTGTAAAATAATGACAAATATGGGTAAAATGAGCATAACGCATATAATACACTGCATTTATTATTGGCTGAAAGCAAAGAATTATGAAAAAAAAAAAAAAAAAAATCAATTTCATGTTGTATTTCCTTGAGTATTTTTCTTGAGTACCAAATGAATACACAAAAGGCAGGCTATGTAGTTAGTTTAATTTATGCCACAAAAGAATGAATTACTCTTGTTGCAATGTTTGGGTTCAAGTAACTGACCTCTCATCCAGCCTGACACCATTCTGCAGGAGGTCATCTGGGCTTGTTGCCATGGAAAAGATGGCATGTAAGGTAGTAACTGCAGTTTCTGCACAGTTCTCCACATCCAGTCTGTGCAGCAACTGCAAAACATCTCCCTCCAGCAAGCGAAGCCAAGCAGGCAGCAAATGGGTCTTGACGACCTCCTTCACTGAGTCTGAAGGAAATAGACACAAAGCGTTTTATTGACTTTAACCGTCCTGTCAGCAACATGGCTCTTTCTTGGCAAGCACAGAGCAACAAAAGATACGCAATTTACAAAACTATATAGGATTAACAACACAAAAATTCCAAGATGCATTCAGATGATTCTTTGCCAAATATTTCTATTAAACGTATTGTCTGATTTGTTTTACAATCACAATAAAAGGGATTTAAAATGGAATACATAATGGTCTGTTTCTCTGAAGTATTTAATGACTCAGTCATCAGCTTGTAAACATCTTGTTTGTGCATAGACTTAGAGGACCTTGCTATGAGATGTACATGAAGCGTAATACACTCTTTGACAGTTTGATCAAAAAACACAGTACTTCCTTACCTGCAGAGTCACTGAGCCCTTCTTGCAACAGACTGACTCTCTGAGCAATGCTCAGTGCTCGAATATGCACCTTCTCTGCCAGCACCTAACACCAATACATGAACACAAACACACATTACATTTGAACTTACAGTGTACACTACTATTTAAAAAAGAAACTCCCATTTAAATACAGAACTGAACAGCATAAAATGAGAGTAAATCACATAATTCTGACGTAAACTATACCTTTAACTTTAACAGCAGATAAGTCTGTTTTTTTTTTTTTTTGACAATTTTACCTGATAAGCAAGTTTCCTGACTTTCTCTTTGACATCCCGGGTACGCTTGTAGATTTTGGGAAGTGTAGTGACCGAGGGAGCGATGCAAGAGAGCACAGCCCGTCGAACCTCAGGGTTTGAGTCATTTTCCAAAAGCAGAACATAAGCTAAAAACAAAACACAATCACTTAATCACTTTTACAGTGTTTTTACTTTTTCCCTTTAATTAATATTTCTTGAAGATTTATGGATAAACAATGAACGTGTTTACATGCTTAATTATGGACTGTAGCTCAATGTCCGTTAGCATGGTATCAAGTAAAGTACCTTTAATAGTGGGGCAGTCTGAGTTACTGGGGTCCTGGAGCCTGGCCATGGCCAGCGATGCCTGAATCCTGACATTAGGGTATTTGTCTGTGACTCTGACCAGCATGGCCTCGTGGATTCTATCACATAGATCATCATCAATTTGAGCATTCTCACTTAGACTTCCCAGCAGCTTATTCACCAGCTGACAAACACGAAACCGCACCGCATGGCTGTTTGCACCATGAGACTGAGGGAGGGAAAAAAAACGATGATAATGATAAGAAATCTTACGTAAACAAGTAGCACTATGATGAGATATGCTCTTCAGTATGCTTATTCTCAGGCTAAATGCATGCATGTGTGACACTACCTCTAACAAGAAGTTGAACAGGAAATTCAAAAATTCATTCTCGTCTTCTTCCTCCTCCTCCTCCTCTTTAGCATCCTCATTAACAGGAGTTTCAAAACTAGCAGCAAACTTTGTGACAAAATCAATGACATTCTCCACTGCTGGCTCCCGGGTGTAAATGATCATGGCATACTTCAGGCAGCGGATGAACTCCTCGTGGAATTTGGTCTTATCTTCCAACTACACACAGAACACAATTAAATTAAAAATTAAAATTTTTTTTTTGAATTCATTGTTTTTCAATGTATTATATTGTAAGCAAGTATAATGTTCGGGAAAAAAAGCCTTTACACCTACAGTAAAAATGTTTATTGTGAAACATTATTACAATTTGTTTTTAATGTTATTTATTTTTGTGATGTCAAATTATCAACAGACATTCATATTTTCTGGCATGCAACGCTCATAAGGATTACGGTGGAAGATATTTATAAATGACAAATACATTTATATATAAAAACTGTTGTTCTACTTTCATTACAAGGATGTGTAATATGTGGTTTATTAAATTATGAATGTTAATAAACGAGGCATAAATTAACCTACTATTCTCATGATTATTCTTTTAATTTCACATTCGGATGAATTTATCAATCATAATTTTTTTTTCTAATTCTTTTGTACTTAAAGAATTAGAAAAAGCAGGAAAGGGCTAATGATTTACAAAGAATTACAAAAACATAGATATTATAGGAAACACAAACAAAACGGTCAAAACGTCTTTTTTACATGTTTGACATGTTTTAAACACTGCTTATTATTACTTTTTTGTGGAAATTGTGATGCATTCTATCAGTTTTTTAAGATAAATAATACAAATAAATAAATATTTAAATTATAATGTTTGCAAAAACGTAATATATGCAATTTATCTCTCTCGCGTTTAAGCATGTAAAAAACCTACTACAGAATTTTGATTGGTAGTGTATCATTGTGTGTAAAAGTTCTGTACCTTATTATACCTGTTCTTCAAACTGGCAACCAGTTTGGCCTTGTTATTATGAGCTTTCTGTGCTCGCCGGAAAGCCTCTTCAATCTCCAGATCACTGTCTCCAGACATGTTGATGTTACTAAAACGCAAATACGAATTACATACCAGCCTACTGGTGTGAATGAGTGAGTGATATCGTATGTGTTTACCAAACCAAAACACTTAATAACTTCAAACAGATACCCAAATGGAACCCTTTTAGGAAGAGACCTGCTTGAACATTTTTCTGTAGTTGTTTTAGCGTTAGCTATTAATAACACATTTCACAGGTTAAAGTGGATTAGTCACAGAAGACGCCAAACAGAGTTAACTCACGACAGAATCATTAACGTTACCTGATCTTTCCTCGTCCCATTGGACACTTTTAACGATCTAACGTTAGATAAAGAGTTATTCAATGAATGGCCTAGCATATACGACACAACACCAATAAAAAACACATAAAAGAATTGCGTATAAACTGAGCGATTCAATCAACTGTTAACGTTAGCCCCGATAGTTAGCATCAACACAAAAACATGACGAACTAAGTCATAATTATCATTTTAACAAATTAAAGTTTTCCAATCCATTCGTCGTTGTAGGCGACTGTGTGAAATGCTTAATTTATAACCAAGATGTTTTGTGAAATAGACTTTAATTTTACTCGTACCTGTAACAAATCGCTTTTGAGCCTCCTACGTCGAATAACGGTGAAAGCGCCACTTTTCAAAATGTCCTCTCGCGAGAGTACCTTAGATCCGCCCCCTTCCGCTTTTGGCTGTCAATCATAGCCAGCTGTACCTCGCTGTTTCCAATGCGTGGTTTGCCAAATACGTGGGTTATCCTCCAGGGGGCGTTCAGAGGCTTAGTAAGAGCAGCGTTCAAATCTTTTTAGTAGAAGCTCTCATTTCAAATCTCAGGACGTATATTCACTGCTCAGAAAAATAAACGGAACACTTGAACAACACAATGAAACTCCAGGTCAATCACACTTCTGTGAAATAAAACTGCCCACTTAATAAGCAACACTGTTTGACAATCAATTCCACATGCTGTTGTGCAAATGTAATAGACAGACCTCCATTGCTTAATAAATTTTATTTCCATCGACCATTTTGTGTTATTTTGTTGTCAGCACATTCAACTATGTAAAGAACGAAGTATTTAATAAGAATATTTCATTCATTCAGATGTAGGATGTGTTAATTTAGTGTTTCCTTTATTTTTTCTGAGCAGTGTATGTATTTTATTAATTGGTTTATTGGAGCTTTGACGAAAAATACAAATAAAATTAACTTATCCTGTAGTTACAAACACACAAGAAAGAAAAAATGAATAAATAGATAGATTAAGAGAGAGAGAGTGATGTTTATTTTATTTATTTATTTATTTTTACTGGCATGCAACCCTGAGAATGTAGATCAGATTTTAGGTAGCACAGCTGCTGTAAAATGGCGCCAAAAAAAGGGGGGGAAAAAAGAATATTGACCGTGTATCAAAGCCCTATATACATTTTTGGACTACCATTATGTATATTACGATGCATATAACTTGGTTATAACGAAATATAGTTCAGATGTGTATGAGGATTTCACGCTTCACATTTAACGTTATATCAAATAGCTTACACGTGAGTAACGTAATTTTCTACCTTTAAATTTACCTGGCCCTCTTACGTCCTCTACTGTTGTGGGACAAAGAAAATCCATTTATTTATTTATTTATTTATATTTTTGTGGTTTTGTTCATAACAAAAAATACGCAAATCTTTAAACATCCACAAAGTTAATGACTGGTTTCAGAAAGAAATCGCTGCTGTGGGAATTACGCGAGTTTATGTTTGTTGTGCTCTTGGGCGTGTTGGCGTTCATGGGAGGGGCCATGATTACACTGCAGTGTGACCCGTGACTCGTAATGTAAGCCTGTAGTCACGCCCCGGGTGAGAGACAGGTGTCCAGGCTGGGGGCACATGCCGTCAGTGGATCGTGTCCCGCGGGGTGGCGGAGCGCAGATGGCATTATCCTGTTCGCTGTGCGCTCACCGGAGGCAGCTTCACGGCGGAGCGAGAGGGTGTTCGCCGGTCGCTGCAGCATGCACAATGCTTTCGGCTTTCGTAAGGACTCTACCTTCAGGATCACGTAGAGGCAACCAGGGTGTTGCGCAGCCCAGTTTGTGATTGATCAGCGTGCTGTAACGGGTTATTATGGCTTCCAGCTCTGGGAAGATGAACCAACCCCCCGGCGGCAGCGGTGCATGTAACGGGACCGCGATTGCGGATATCCCCAGTGGTGTGAATGTAGATCAGGAACTGTATGATTATCAAATGCACACGAAAATGTGCAAGAAAATAGCGCAGCTGACAAAGGTAAGCGCGCAATTTTAATACTCAACTAACGGGACTCTTTATCTGAATAATATGTTTCCTAGATATCAGTTCACACATCCGCAGATGTCTATGTCTATATATATACTGTATAAAAATGCAAACAATATCCTTTTTTTGCGACCTACTGCGCATATTTTACATGAAATAATTTAGATGAACTTAAAGGTACAATTTAAGAGAGTAAATTTTATATATATAATTGTTGTCAGTATAAATTATAAGTATAAATTATCAGTATTTTTTGATGCCTGACGTTTTTTCATGGAATGCAACAGGGTTGTTGTACTGGGCGACGCTTCACGCGTCTTTCCATTACAGGTGATGCAGAACAGGCAGAGGGTAATCCAAGACCAGTCACGATTTCAATAAATGTTGTTTGGTAGCAGATCTGCTTTCGTGGAGTTTATATAGTTCAAGATAGGCTACTGAGGTTCACGCTGCAAATGGCACATCTATAATAATCTGACCCGTGGGGGATCGCTGGCAAAAGAAAAGCGCGGTTATCTATTATCAGGTTTAGATGTGTGTGTAAGAACCACCCCTTCACAAACAAGCAGCATGCAGTTGTTATGACCCCTAGAAGAAGCTTGTAGCATGTATGAGGTAAACGCGACTGACTAGTTCAGTTTTGCAAAAGACAGTTCTCTTCATTATAGTTCAGTTGAGCCACATATTATAATATCATTTGATAAAAGCTATCATTTTTGAATAGTGCCCAAGAAATAGGCTAGTCAATATTGGCAATGCATGAATTCATATAGTTAGCCTATTATAGTGCTATGACATTTCCAGGTGAAGACATATTATTATTTTTTTCTGAGGGTTTTAGTGCTTTTTTTGAATCTTTATAATTTTATGTTTATTTATATTTTGCACTGTAACAGAAGATTGTAGGTGATTTGATTGGATAAAAGGTATATGGTGAAATAGCCTACCAAGTTACCAAACAATGTGTTTGACAGGACATTAAATAAAATGTATGTGAACAAAATTAAACAAAATTTATTGGCAAAACAAAACTTCCTCAATGTGAACATATTACAGAAACCTCTTATTATTGTCAACCTCTGGAGTTTCAGTTTGAATGATGCATTTTTGTTATACTGCGCCTTGATGATATATGATAAAATCAATAGCAATAATTCTATCTGACACTGCCTGAAAAATGATTGTCCTTTTTCCCAGCAATGAAGAACCTTAAGGCTGTATTATCTACTCATTATTAATGTCTAATACATCTAAACTTTTGGTCATCTTTTTTAAGACTATAAAAGAGAAATCTTGGTTAAAATAAGGTCTAAAATTTTATATTCTCTATATGGCTTTGGAATAGAGCACTTAAATATATCAAATGTTTAACACTTTAACTTAAAAAAGAAAAACATTAAAATACCAAAAGACCCAACAACCTATAGCATATAGCCCACACACGGAACAGGTGAAATTAAAAGCAAATGAGCACAAAATTTAGTTTAGCAACAAAAAACTTCTTTTCTTCTCAGGAGTTTTAGTTTGATTTATGTGTTCTTGTTAAACTGCACCAGGATGATATATGATAAAATCAATAGTGATAATTATATCTGTTGCTGTGTGAAAAATGATGACCCTCATGGCCAGTTATAAAGTGTGAAAACAGAGGTTAAAGGCTTTAATATCTATATGCTATTAATGGCTAATGCATACACAGTCATTTTGATCTGTTAAGGTGGGAGAAGGGAAGTGAGAGAGTGTGTGTATCAGGTTTTATTAGTATAGACCTCATTGAAGATGCCATATTTACTGGGAGTGAAAACAAGGCTGTGGGGGATGTAAGCCTTTTTTGTGGACTTTTTTTTCATCTGGAATTGATTTTTGGAAAGCATTTATTAATTTATTTTTTAGACTGTTTGATGCTGAGGTATGTAACAATGCAAGCAAATGAACGGCCTTTACGGATGTCCCTCAAAGCCTTGTTTTTTATCTTATAAAATTAAAAAATGGCGTCTGCCCTGACTAAAGTCCACTGGGGTTAGGAACATCGAAATGGCAGCACTGTTACTAAACAAAATAGGTCAGGGCTCGAAATTCAAACCTGCCATGCTCTCTGTGTGTATGTATATTCATGCAAGAGTGTGTATGTTAGAGTATGCCTATGAGCTTGAATGTCACAGCTGTGTGGAATCCCTCTCTCTATCAACATGTAAACATACTCCTAATAGTTATCTTTAGCTGTGTGTTTGTGTGTCTATTAGAACAGATGTGTGAGTCATACCCTCTCTACATTCGGCTCAGCTTTGTGACGCTTAGTAATGCTACACACCAAGCCACACTATTTTTACCAATCAGGAGCATAGGAGATTTGATCTACTTCAGTCTACTATTAATATAAGAGCATGATGGGAATGTCATGTGTGGCATGACACTAAATGCGCTTAAAAAAACTTAAGAAAACTTTAAAGTGCCCCTATTATGCCATTTTAAGGGTTGCTAATATTGTTTAACAAGTCTCTTAAAACAGGTTTATATGTGTGCAAGGTCAAAAAACACTTTAGTTTTCTTTAAAATTAGGTTTAAATTTACCCCATTTCTAAATGATTCGTAAACGGCTCGTGTGAAGCTGTTCGAACACTCAGTCAGTCTAACCCCTCCCTCCCGCGAGCCCTCACTGTGATTGGTCAGATGGCGCAGTCCTGTATGATTGGTCTACCGCTACAGCGCTCCACAGACTCAAAGCTTAAACCAAAACTACCGTGGACAGTGCTTTTGTAAGCGAATCGGGCACACCTCTATAGTGAACTTTATAAGCATATATATAGAATTGCATAAAGCATAACACTTTCTTAAGCATCGTTTATCATTACTTAGACCACATTTACAAGTAGCCGGGTAATTAGAGAAATGAATAATACTCCTATATGTTTTCAATAATAACATTGTGCACGCAACATAATTTTCAAAAACCTTGTAATTTATATCAACCCGCGTAAATACGCCGTCGAGTGCGATAATAACTATGCCAATAAGGAAAGAGCATGCAAATAAATAAACATAACTCATTCAACAAGGGTCTGAGATTCCCGGCATTGCAAATGACTTCGGTTTTTGGCAACGCAACAAAACTGAGCAGATTTCAACGTCAAGCAAATTAGTAGCAATACAAGCAATGCTCTTTACTCTTGATATTTAGAGGAGTCTTTGTGATACTTTGAGAGATTAACAATGTAGAGCAGACCACTGAAAAGATGATGTAGAAATGTCCAATTTGCACACACAAATTTGATTTAGCCCGTTTTTATGCATCTGTCAAATGGATGGATGTCTTTATGGTGGAAAAGCTTTGTATATCACTCTGATTTTCCAGCATCCATGACATTGTCTAGATACCCCATAAGCAATGTGACAAACATCCAATAATAATCACAGCAATTCAACTTTGAGTCAAAACAGACAATCAACTGTAACAAAAATCCATATTTTTTTGACAAAACAGCTAAATTTGCCTTTAGGAATGACTGATAACACAATTGCACACCCCGTCACCCAAGTTCATCAAAATCTCAGAAACTCGCTCATTTGAACGGCAGGCATGTCGCTGCAAGAAACCATTATCTTCAATTGCTTTCTTACTTTCTTGCATCTTAAACCAGTGGAAAAATAATCAAAAGTCTCACTTCTGGGAATCACACCTGACAAAAATGTCAATTACTATAGCCTATTATATTCTAGGAGGTAAAGGTACTTTGAGAAAAAAAAAAAAAAAAAAGCCAAATATTAAGCCGTTCCAAAAAAGATTTGCATTTGAAACTCAATATAAAAACCAATCATTTAGATCTAAGCCTATTCTAATCAGTATTTTGGATTTGGCTCTCTGATAAAGCATCCCTCAGCGAGCCACTGTTTGTTTAGAAGATAGCAAGAGAAATGCACATTAATATTTCACCTGCATCCCTGAAAATCCTCCGGTGACAGTTGTAAAATCTCCCTGGATCCCATCCGTGAGCAAGCTTTCTGTCAGAGAATCAACAAGGCTCACTTTGCTGCTGCTGCAATCCTTCAATAAAAGCATGTTTATATCGTATGACCACATCAGGTTGTTTTTGTCTCGCAAGGATGGTTTCTTCGTCATTTCAGGCCACTCTTACATTCTCCTCAGGCATACAGTACATGCAGCTCCTTTTATTGGCAGTTCACAGTGTTGTTAAATGCCACCAACCTCGACTATCCTCTACGGTTTTAAAGCTTTCAATCTATTTCTCATTCTCAAAATGTGACTTTTGATACTTCAATGTCTTGTTATACTCTTAAAGGTTCACTCCACCACAAAATGAAAATTTCGTCATTAAATTTAAATTTAAACGCTTAAAAACTTGTTTCGTCTTTATAAACAATTTAAGATATTTTCGATGAAAACAAGGAGGCTTGTGACTCTGAAAAGTATGAGCGACATCCTCAAAATAGTCCATCAGTGGTTTAACCGTAATGTTATGAAGTGACTAAGAAAAAAACACGGTTATTTTCAGAACTCTTCACTGAACCCTACATTGTTCTATGAACTAACAGCACTTATCCCCTTAACAGTGTAGAGAGACATTGGCGAATATAACAGCAATCATGCATGCATTTCACATGCCGCTTATGATTTTTTCCCTAAACAAATTTGATTGACTAATTACCAGTGTTAACCCAACCTCGATTACAGAAGATCAAAAACAGAGCCATAAGGAAGAAAGGGCTTTGTTGGCGCAGATGAAAGCCGACTGTGCTCTAGTTATTATTCTGTCATGCCAGGTTACGCCATTTGTGCTCTTTCGACTGACATGTTTGTTATTTGAGCTCTGAGTGACGGGGAAGAGGTTGGACGACGCTCTGGATTGCACGTCTGAAGACTGGATGAACTGACGTAGGCAGTGATTTGTGTCATTCTCCCACTGTGCACTGCTTCGATCAGTTTGCGGTTGGTTTCTGAACCCCTCCGGCTCACTCGCGGTAAGACTGTAACTACTAATCAGTCCCAACATGACCCTCCCTGCCTCGAACCGCCATTTGTTTTGAAGGTTCTCACCATTTTGAACTCGTTTTTTTTTTTGTCTGTTGACAATTGATCAACAACATATCTCTGACAGTGTACAGGCCTTGGCTTTCTAAGAGCAAGTTGATTGTAGGGTCCAGTGCTGCCAATTTGGGGAAAGCAAGGAAGTCATTTTCGAATTTACAGTGTCTGAAAAAAAAACTGATCCATCCATTTCTCTTAACTGGTGTTACTTGCTTTAAGCAAGATAAAATGGATGTGCAAAAGTACTAATCATGAAATATGGATTTAATTCAATTTTCATATTGCTGCTAGCTGACAGTGAATTATATCTGGCAAGTAATAAAGTGAGCATACACACAATGCTTTAATACGTTTTGGAAAGTTCAGCTATTTTCATATTGATGCACTCAAAAATTAAGATGCTTAAAAGTGAAAATCCTTAAAAATAAAGGTCAAGATACTGTAAGATGCTAAAGAGATTATAAAGGTCAAAAGTTCCATTAAGAACATTCATGGAATCTGTTTTATTTCATAATAGGTTCTATATAGTTGCAAAACATTCTTTAGATTATTCAAATATTGTTAATTCATTCTTTAAAATTGTTAGAACTGTTTACTGAAATGTTATAAATGTTAAATGTTAGGGGGAACATCTTTTAGATATGAAACAATTTTGGTTCCAACCTAACGTAAATAACATACTCATTATTGTCTTACCAAGGTTTTTTTTTTTTTTTACAACAAAGAACCATTTGTGCATTGTAAATGTAAATGTGTAATAAATAATGAGGTCACAGATGGCAATAATTATTATTTTTAGGAGCGTTTCTTAAAATGCGCTATTTATTGTGAGAAAAAAAATTATTAAAATCACAGTAATGCAGTAATACAACATTAATTGTATTTGCATTAAATATTAAGAGTGTTAGAATGTAATATATTTTATAAAACTATTGTTATTTTTCATGTCTCACTGGCAAAAAGCAGAAAAAAATAATTTGTATAGGTTATGCAAAAATAAAACAAAGGGGAAAAAAACTTTTAACTTTAATTGAGTTCCAGAATTGCTTACTCAAGATTGTCTGTGCAAACAAATGTCATTTTTATATTTGTTTAAAAAGGTTTCTAAAGGAAGAGATGCTGATAAGCAAATAATTTTTTGCAGTGATCTTTTCACCGTTTCCCATCAAGGACGACGCTCCCAGCACACCCTGGCACAGAGCAGAATCTGACATTCACCTCTGAATCCTTTCCCTTTCGTGCTATCCTCCCCCTGACGCTGAGCTACTGGAAGAGCTCCAGTTTTTTTTCCCTCCTCAGGACCTGTGACTCAGACACCATCACCAAGGTCAGCCGGCTGCTGCTGTAAATCAGTCTTAACAATACAACCAGTCTAGAGAACAACACACATCATAATCTTGGGTCATTGGCTTCCTTGGACGATCACAAAAAAACATTAGTCAGAAGATAAATCCAAACCTGAACATTTCCTGTTTTTCGGTTGTTTTTGTTCTTTTAAACTTAAAACTTTTGCACATTTTGTGTTGCTATTTATCTATTACGTGTGAATAGCACCAGGACACTACTACAGTTTTGCAGATAAATAAATAAATCAATTTTCTATATTTGCAAGGGTTTATTCGTAAATAGTTTTTTGTGAAATGCATACTTTTTGTGCCAATTAATGTTCTCAAATGTTTTCAGTTTCTGTACAACACAATAACTTCAGTCTGGTCTGATATTATAATTCATTCAGACTGAAAGTTCATACTGAGCAATAATATCTTGGCATGCACCATTAATTATGTATGTTACTTGTATTGATAAAAGATTACTACATATTCTGTTCTTAAATCAAATTGCCACACAGCCTGTAAGCACCTTCAATTTCATGCTTCTCAATCACATCCCCTTCATTTTCAACCCACAGTGACATTTATGTATCTGTTTATTTATATTTCCTGCAAAGGGTGCTCCGCCCAGTCCCGTTTAAATTACCCAATTACGTTTCATTTGGCAATCTCTTTGAAATTGGTACAGAAAACATTCCCGTGCATGTTTTCCGACATCTGTGTTAAGCTATGACATGGCTCAGTGCTTTTCAAAAGCACGAGTGGCTGTGTTTGGGTCTCTCTGGATTGATCTGCTTAATGTTTTATTTTGTGTTTTGTCACTCTTGTTGCTTCAGCACAATAAAACAAAAAAGGCAAAGACTAAACACGGCTTTCACCGGGACAAAGCACAGCTTTGAAGTGGAGCAGAAACATGGCTTTTAAGTTGAGAAGGAAACCCACTTTGAACCTGCCTCACACGTTTGCTCCCTCAGGAGCTCGGTGTCTTATTTACTTTGTTAACGCTACGTTTGCTCCCCAACTTTTGCATTCCCTTTAAATATTTAATGCTATAGACGATAGATGTTTCTCCTCCGGAGTGATGCAACTGCCAGCTCACACAAGATGTATAATTGAAATGCCCCTCGTTTCAAAAATGCAGATGACAAAAACACACCTCCAACAAGGGAAGATTGTGGGGATTTGGGAAAGGGTATCCATAACCGGAACCGTGATGCAGAAGATTTAGAGTTCTGTTCTGTTTTGCTCGACTGTGGGATGCAGAATAAGAAGGGATTTTAAAGAGGAAGCACAAGGCTCTGCCAACTGGTTGCATCAGCTTTGAAATGAATGGGCAAAAAGGTAAGGGCTAATCCTACTCCGGCTAGCGCCCACTTTCTTGCCTCGCAGCAGATGAGATGGGTGTATGTTATATCACTTAATTAATATTCATGAGACCAGCTGATAGGGTTTAAAATGGGTCTCCTCCGCATTTCTAAAATTATTATACACCGATGCACCTTTAAAATGAGATAATACTCAAACTGAATGTTAATTTCAACATTAATGTAAATTGACATTATTTGTTTAAACACAAAAAATCCTTAAAAATATATAAACATACATGTAAATATAAATAGTTGCAAAGATTAAATTATTAAAACTCTTTATCTATATACACCCACCACCCCCAAAATGGCTTTTTTAAACACGCCAGCACTTTTCTACGTCACAGAATAGGTTTATTTTTTTTAGGGATGCACCGATCCAACTTTTTCAGTCCCGATGCCGATACCGATCCCTGGGCTTTGTATATCTGCCGATACCCGATACCGATCCGATACTATTGTTGAATCAACATTATA
>JAUCNO010000626.1:941583-970164 GCA_032353835.1 Enteromius viviparus | reverse complement strand
TGCCTCAGAACTACTGTTTATTAAGTCATGAATATTTACCTTTAAGTCATGGAAAAGTCATGGAAAAGTCATGGAAATGTAATAATAATAATGTGTATGAACCCTGTCAGTAACCCTCAATTTTAGGTTGTAGAATATAGACAAATCTGTGCTTGATCACATAAGTGATGATGTGAAGTAAAGTCATGATGTGAGAGAAGTGCCTATGCCCAAGAAACATTTAGCAGGTTGAATATCTTGACCTGCGACTTACAATCTGTTTTGACCGGAAATATCATCACTGACAACCTACAGCCAATGAGAGAGCAAGATAATAAAAATTCAGGGGGAGGAGTCATAGTCTTACACCCCTGTATCACTTTTGCTGCATGCATTTTTTTACACAAGGCAGAGTGGTCAGTGATTCATGCTAATTAAATATTGTGTCATGTGATCCCCGGTCACTGACCTGCCATGTAATGTGCAAGCCACAGAAAGGAGCATTAATCTGCCAAGTTTGAAAATTGTGTAGTGTATGCCCTGCATAAGTTTAAGCAATTGTAATAGTTATGCTTATTCATGTATTTCTTTAACAGGACCTGGAGGAGCAGCTGGAGGATGGACGTCACCGGGTGGCTGAGGCTGAGGCTGTGGCAAAGAAGGCAGAGGAGGAGTTAGCTGTAGCCAAAGAACGATTATTACTGCAAGAGAATGAGCTACAGAGCAAGTCAGGTGCACATACACAGTACATTTCAGTGAAGGGCTTGATGTGTAGTTATATTTGTCATCATTAGAAATCAAATGAATTCTGTGTGCTAAATAATTAATCAAAACTAATTGCTTAAATATTTCAGAATCAATATTTGGTTGAAAATAGTTTAAAGAGAGTCTAGTAAATAATTAAAGAGACAAAATAAAAAACATGTTAGTCACTCTGTTCAATGTAGATTTAGGGGCTGTTCACAAGAGGTGTATTTTCAGTGTTTTGTTAGAACAATTTCTATAGTTATTGGTCTATGCAGACGTGTCAGATAGACGTCTTTGCTTTTTGCGTCACATCTCTTTTTTCAGTCTGCCAGCATAAGTGCCCTGCTTTCACTGTCAACTTCATAACAGTTCAAATTTGAAAAATGTGTCTTGAGATCTGAGCATTCTGTTCCATTCCATTGCACTGCATTTCTCTTGTTTTTTAGGAAACAAAGCTAAAGGATAATTGTGGTATTCGAGCCTAAATTGCTCAGAAAGTATGAAAATGCCTTTTTAATAGAATTTAAAAATAGGATTACGTGGCATGATTATTTTTTTTATTTAATTTAACAATAAATTAAAAGATTTAATTACAATATAAACATCTACTACCTTTTTAGCAGTAAGTAAGTTGACAGATTACTGTCAGCAATTATCGTTTACAGTCTGTTTAATGTTAACTGTACCAGTGTTAATTTTTTACATCTCTACTGAAATAATAGTTTTTTTCTTGTGACACTTGAGATCGCTAGCTTCACTGATTGTTCTGCTTCCTTTGATCTAATTATCATCTTTCTCATTTCTGCAGAGGAGTTAATGAGCCAGAGTTCATCTCAGGTGAGGGTCTCTGCTGAAGTGGAAGAGCTAAGGTCTCAACTCAGTCGTCTCAACATTAGAAACAAAGAGCTGGAGCTTCAGAACAGTGGGCGATCCAATGACCATGCTCGCATGCTTAAACAGGCAAGCCATTTAAGTCATGTATGATTATAAGTGTTTATAAGTTGAATGCACTGAACAGCACCACAATGTCTTATTTACAATAGGGAACTCAGGATTTTATTTTAACCCTTAGTTGGGGGCATATAAGAAGTGTTGTTGACTAAAAGTATTAAAAAAAATATTGTAGGTTATTGAAAAAACCGAAATAACATAAAATATAAATACTAGATGAAAAACTTGAAAAATACTGAAACAAAAGGAATTACCTTGTCAACTAGCAATTTAATTTACAAAAACATAAATAAAAATAAATTAAAATTTTATAAAACTAAGAAAAAATTACTAAGGCACATCACAAAATTAAAACAACCTAAGGTCATTGAACACAGAATCAGAATTTTTTGCACATTAAAAAATAAATATAAACTTATGTTGTCTATCACATTTACGCACTGCCTCCAAAACTTTTGTCCGTCATAAAAAAAAAAAAATTGGATCAGGTTGGATTAGGTTTTTTCTTTTTGCATCTGTAACATGTCTTTTGAAAGTAAAAGATGACTAAAAACTTGAATAAAAGCTCAATCAAAATATTACTACATACTGTAATAAATGATAAATAGCATATTCACAACATAACAGGTTTTTGTTTAAATGAATTGAAAGAAAACACTAAAAACTAATTGTTATTCAAATACTGCAAGTAAATTTAAGCATCACAAATAAAATAATACAAATATATATATGTCTTATTAAGCAGCATTAGATGAGAGCAAAAGTAATGTAAAAGTAAAAATAAGATATGAGCATATACCGTCAACTCAACCTATACTTATAACAATTATGATGGCCCATTGAATCATATCTCAAATGAGGCCTGCCATCTCAGACACACACATACACAAATGAGCAAAACACCTCTTGAAATATTCTTTGAAAAGTGTTTGTATGTAAAGAAAGCCATTAGAACTTCTTAAAACAACTGACACACCAGAGGATTAAAAGGCGTAGTGTCATTCTTTTGAAACTACAGGATTACAGTTTTATATCATTAAGAGTCCTGTGTGTATTTTAGCATGCAGATACTCTATCCTCTATGCGCCTGGAGCTGCAGCGCGCTCACACTGAGGAGATCAGACGCCTTCAGCAGGAGGTGGAGAGCGAAAGAAAACATGACAGACAGGAGCTGGAAGAAGAGAAGAAACGGGTTCAGCAGAAGATGGAAGAAGAGAAAGTAAGGCTAAAAGAGCAGCTACGGAAAGCTCTAGAAGAAGTGATACGCAAACATGCCAGTGAACTGAGGCAAGCGCACACAATGCTGGAGACAGAGAAGAAGAAGACACAGCAGGTAACTGCGGATTACATGTGAACTTGCAGACACACAAGCTTTGCTAATAACTTTCATGTTACTATACTAGAAAGAAAGTTGGGCAATCTGAACTGGCTTTATAATTTGATTTCATTTGGCAATATTTAAATGTCAAAAGTTTTTATGTTCTATTTCCCAATAACAAAAGGCAGAGACAGAGACTGATGGGCTTTGTTACAGGGGAAATAAAAATAATTTTCTTTGTGCTTTGTATATAGACATTATTATTCATAATGCAAATCTCCAAGCCCAAGTCCATTCAGACCAATTATGGAAACTAAGCTGCAAAAATGGATCGTTCCGAAAGCAGAATCACATTATCATATGACACATATTAGGCATTCAGAAACTTGGCCCAACCTTATGAACATGCAGAGATTAGCCATCAGATCATAACAAGTCAGTCGCATAAAAAGTCTTAAAGGTACAGGAGCTAAAAACGGACTATTTAAATGTTTTGTTGACCCAAAAATAAAGCATCATTAATGTCCACGCTCAACCAAGAGCTTTCACACTCCAAAAAGAACAAAAGGGCACAATAAAAACATTATCAAAGTGGTCAATACAACGTATGTGCTTCTAATGTAAAATAATGAAAGATTAATAGTTTTTTTTTGCTGAAAAACTAGACTATGTTGAATGGAAATGAGCAACGTTCTGTTCAGACGGTTGTCATACATGTTCCACAAAAGAAAAAGAAAAAAAGACAGTTTGAAATTACATGAAATACATTTTCTTTTTGGTAGAGCTAATTCTAAAAGTTAGAAAGGGTGAAAAATGGTTAACAGAAAGTATTCCTGTAGCTCAAGCAGGGGGAGTTGTGACACCGATTTCATGATTTTAGTTGCCATGGAATGTATGAATTGAGAACAAGGGAAAAACATAAACATATATAAAAATAGCTGTAAAGATGTATACTATATTCGTCTTCTTTAGAACATTTTACAAAGTAACTAGCTAAGCAATATATCTGATGTATGATTTGATATTAATGTTGAAATATTATTGAAATTAAGAGATACTAGCATTATAATTCTGTTTTGACTACAGATTGAGGAGCAGATGAACACTGGAGAAGAAGACAGAAAGGCTTTAGAAACAGAGAGGGAGGAGCTACGCAACCAACTACTGCTGTCCAACAGAGAGGTATTTAACTGCAAAGAATACCCCAAGATTTGTCCCTTGGTTTTCCTCCTAAAAGACAAAACAATCTTAGATATGTTTGCATAACATTGTTGATCTACTAATGAATCAGGTCACCACAAATAACTTGAACTATATATATATATATATATATATATATATATCAAGCTTTTTCAAATTGGTTTAATGCTCAGGCGAAAGAAGCATGCTCAGTCCTTCTGCTTAAATATGTAGAGACAGACTGAGAGGCCCAGAGCTCTCCACATGACCATGATAAAGGAGAAAACAAAAAGAACATTTGTAGCGCCCAAGGGCTTCATCTAATATGCCAGCAGGCTTGGAACTGGGTTATGATAACGAAATAGTTCTTAATAAGATAGCTATGAAGAGGATTGTTGTTGTTTTAGTGCTGTGTTGCAGTGAAGCAAGCATCAGTTTCTATTTGTTAGAAAACCATTTGTTCTAAGTCAAGTAGAATATATGGATTGTGGTTGTATCCTAGTGTTTAATGATCTAGGTTGGAGCATAAAAGGTTGTAGGTTAAAAACCCACTAAGGACAATACTAGGTTGACTGGCTCATTTATTTCCAAGTGTTTCAAACACTTAGGTTTTATATGCAGCTACGCCCAAAAAAGTACTGAAGCTCATCTGCTAACACGTTTATAGGATTTCATGCATTTTTTGGATTTAGCTTAATAAATATGCCATTTGATGTGTGCTTCCAAACAACTGCAAAATAATGGGCGGTATCACTGCAGATGGATTAAATAGCACCTGCAAAATGATTTTAAATTCTGAAAGCCATTTCAGAAACGGTAACCGTGTAAGTAAATTAACAGGACTGAAAGGCAGGTAATCTAACTCACGCTGTGCACCCTGCTGTCACTTTGGAAGAACTTTGAGAATGAAGAACACATAGTGTGACAGGACTGCTGAATTGCTGACATTAATGTGATAATAAAATATCCTCATGAGCAATTGTTTTGTTCAAAACTATATTTAGAATGGAATCATAACTCAACTTACACTTCACATTCAATCCCCACTTTCAAAATAAAAGTTTTTGTGTACATAGTATATAGCATAGTATATATGTATAGTACATAGTGTGTGTACTGTGTATTTAGTATGTGTATATAAATACACACATGCATGTAGGGCCAATATATTTAAGAAAATGTTTAAATGTGTATATTAAATTCTGTATATTTATATATTATATAAATTCTATGAATATTGAATAGTACAATAAAAGTTTTTGTGTACATAGTATATATGTATAGTACATAGTGTGTGTACTGTGTATTTAATATGTGTATATAAATGCACAAATGCATGTAGGGTCAATATCTTTAAGAAAATGTTTAAATGTGTATATTAAATTTTGTATATTTATATATGATATAAATTCTAATAATATATTGCTAAACACTATATTGCTAAAAGTATTCACTCACCTATCGAAATAATTGAATTCAAGTGTTCCAATCATTTCCATGTCCAGAGGCGTATAAAACCTAGGCATCCAGACTGTGCCGCTCTTAGGTGCTCAGTGAATTCCAGTGTGGTACTGTGATAGGATTTCACCTGTGCAAATTCCAGTCATTAAATTTTTTCACTTCTAAATATTTTAAGTGGAAGCCATTTTGAACAACAGGAACAGCCACAAAGTCATGTAAAATGACAAAGCGGGTTCAGCGGATGCTGAGGTGCGCAGATGTCGCCAACTTTCTGCAGAGTCAATCGCTACAGACCTCCTTCATTTGGCCTTTACATTAGCTCAAGAAAACTGCGTAGAGAGCTTCAGGGAATGGGTTTCCATGGCTGAGCAGCTGCATCAAAGCCATACATCACCAAGTGCAATGCAAAGCGTTGGATGCAGTGGTGTAAAGCACATCGCCACTGGACTCTAAATGAATCACGCTTCTCCATCTGGCAATCTGATGGAGGAATCTGGGTTTGGCGGGTGCTAGGAGAAGAATATTGTCTGACTGCATTGTGCCGACTGTGAAGTTTGGTGGAGGGGGGATAATGGTGTGGGGTTGCTTTTCAGGAGCAGGGCTTGGCCCCTTAGTTCCAGTGAAAGGAACTCTGAATGCTTCAGCATACCAAGAGATTTTGGACAATTCTATGCTTCCAACTTTGTGGGAACAGTTTGGGGATAGCCCCTTCCTTGCAACATGACTGTGCACAAAGCAAGGTCCATAAAGACATGGATGAGTGAGTTTGGTGTGGAAGAACTTGACTGGCCTGCACCGGGCCTGCACAGACCTTAACCTGGCAACACCTTTGGGAAGAATTAGAATGAAGACTGCGAGCCAGGCCTTCTCATCCAACATAAGTGTCTGACCTCACAAATTCGCTTCTGGAAGAATGGTCAAAAACACAATCCTAAACCTTGCGGAAAGCCTTCCCAGAAGAGCTGAAGCTGTAATGGCTGCAAAGGGCGAGCCAACGTCACATTAAACCCTATGGATTAGGAATGGGATATCACTTAAGTTCATTTATTATTAAATTTACAAATTATTTGGTTTTGGGAGTTTGGTTTTAATCCTTAATCAAAAAACTATTAAACGATAATAAAGATGATAACAGTAAAAAAAATAATCTTCATTAATGGGTCACAACATTACCATTTAAATAGCATTACTTGTTACAATATTTACTGAGTGTTAAAAATTGAGTGAAAAAATTAGCTCTACAGAAAAGATTCAGACCCCATAACAGTCCCGCTTATTTCCCCTTGAGAAAGAACCTTAACCTCAAGTTGCTTTATAATAAAGACTCTATTCTATAACAGAATATAATTTCTTTGTATGGCCCACATAAATTATTTCAAACTTGAGTGGATTCCATGCTCTTAAGGGCATTGCTGATCAAAGTTTTATTGGCTTGCAGATGGCGAAATTGGAGGGGGTGATTCAGACCCTGGAGAGAGAAAGAGAAGAGGAGAAAGAAAGGGCAAAAGAGAGAGAGCAGGAGTATGCGAAGGTGGAGCGGCAGTCAGCATGTGGCCCGGAGTGTGTACGAGTGAGAGAAGAACTGGAAAACACACACAGCAGTATGCAGCAAATACAGGTTCTTGCTCCTTTTTGCTCAACACACAGTTCCATTTGACATGTGGACAAAGTGTCAGTGATGTCCCTTTCCATTACTGTGCAGCTCTATCACATATACTCACAAGCACACACAAATCTGCAATTCCCTTATGGCAGCACAAGTTCTGCTGATCTCAGCAGATCTGTGCCGCCCAGAGGAAAGAAAGACGTTAATATTCACCTAGCAACCCATCTACTACTTTTTCTTTCTTAATCCGTGGGTCCATGAAACTATCCATCCTTGTCCTCCGTTCTTCTTATGTCTCCCACAGGAGGAGTTTAATGCACAGAAAGACGTGTTACAGGCAGAGATTTCTGCTCTACAGCAAGAGAGAGACATTCTACAACAGTCCAATCATGGTATAGAGGAAAGAATCAGGTGTGTCAGAATGAAATTGACTTAAAGAGATAGAAAGACAAATTCAGTCCCATTACATGTGTTTTTCTATTATGGCTGTTTTTAATTAAAATTACTAATAAAATGTATTTATTTAAATGTATTTATGTATTTATTTTGCAATATTATAGATTCATGTAAAAAATATTCTTGTGCTGGTAGAAGCTTACTTTATATCACATGTTCCCTTAGAAGTCATTCTCAGTTTCTGATTATGTGCTCAAGAAACATATTTTATTATTATAAATGTTGATAAAAAATAATTTGTGCTCCAGGAAACATTTCTTAAAGGATCCATTGGATGCAAAGTTCAAACAACAGGATCAGAATGCTAAAATATATTTTATAAAAATAAACTGCTTATCACCAGATTTGATCAGTTTTAAAAAAGAGGGGAAAAAACATTTAAAAATCTTACTGACCACAAACATATGAACCTATGAATTTTTCTGCAATAACACACTAATCTGCAGTAAATTTAATAAAATTAATTAAATCATTTCACTCCCTTTATAGACGTTTTAGCAGAATTGCAAAAAAAAAAGCTACTGTTGTGAATACGTCATGACTTATTCTGAACCAGAGCCATGCTGGGACTCGGCAATCAGCAACTGTTGTAATTAAAGGCAATTCAAACAAAGGAATGCAATTATAATAATATTACAATGTCTTCAAACACAGATTGGTCAATTAAATTGTGAACCAGAACTAAACTGTTGTATATACATTTTTGTCAGACACAATAATGTGTTATCTTTGACATCCCTAGTTTCTAATAATGTGGAAAATGAGTATAGAGTGCAATTGTATTCATTTAAGTGCAAATGTATGTGTGTAGGCTACAGTTTGAGAAGCAGTTTTCGGATCAGATCGTAGAACTGAAGAGAGAAAGAGAGGAAGAGATCAGAAAGATGAACCAACAGTGGCAACACAGAGTAGAAGAACTGCAGACACAGGTAACACACACTGGCAGTTTCCTCAGACACACAGTTCACGCGATCAGCATTATTTGTCTGTCTCTGTGTGTAGTTGGAGGAGAGGAGAGCACTCTCAGAGAAGATGGAAGGAGAGAGAGAGAGACGGTACGGTAATGGAGAGATGGAACGAATGAAGCAGGAGATCCAAAAGACAAGAGATATGAACAGCACGCTCAGATCGCAGCTTCACTCCACCATTCAAGAGAAAGAGAGACTGATGAGACAGCAGTTACAAGTGCGTAAACACTAGGGCTGCCAGGAGATCAAAAGATTTCGTATGACGAATGTATTTGTCATAACTAATGAACAAGCATAAATAATAAACAATAAGTTAATTTAGTTAATTTAATTAACAAATAAAACTAATACAGCTGCAAAGAAATAATTCACCCCAATAACATTCTGTCATCTAATGTTCTAATGTAATTCCATGTGTTTCAGAAGATACCATATTTTGAAAAATGATTCATCCATATAATTCAAGAAATTGGGCTTCAGTGATGGTTGTGGACAGAAACCATTGAAATGATGACAGTGCACACACACAAACACAGACAACTGTGGAAAGAACTCTTAATGTTAGTGATTTTGTGTTGTCCTGTAGGTGGTAAAAGAGGAAGATGAGGATGAGGAGGATGGTAAGGCTACGGGAGAGAGGGAAAAGCAGGGGTGGCGTGAGCGAGAAGAGGAATTGTTGCGTGTGGAAAGGTTAAATCACCAGCGCGCTCTTCAGGCCCTGGAAGCACAAGCCAATGAAGAACTTCAATCAGAAAGACAACGCTTGCTCACGCAGCACAAACTACAGCTGGGTAACCATGACACACCATAGTTCTTGATATGATACCTACTTATAGATACTGTAATAATTACCTAGAAAGTATTTTCTACCAAAAGGGTACAAACAATCTTTCTTAATTATCCAGGGGCTGAGGGCCTTATCACACTATTAATGAGGCAGTAAGATGCTGTACAGTTATTTGTTCCCATAGCATTGGCCATTTTTATGTAAGAACCAGGTTTCTCATGATATTGGTCAAAAAGAGGGAATCTTAAATATTTATATTTATTAAAAAATTCAAGTGTAAACCATAAACAACCTACAATAATTGGACCTTATTTATTTTAAACATTTTGATTAATATATATATATATACATATATTTTTTTATTTTCATGAACTGTATGATTTGCTTTATCAGTATTGATATACCGGAAATATCTTGGTTGGTCTTAAAATATTGTGGTTGAGATTGGGGGGCCTTTGAGAAAGTGAATATTATCTAGCCAAAGTCATATTAACCAAAGTAAAACAAAGTAACACATACTAAATATTGTGCACTATAAATAACAACAGCTAATCAGCAAAAAATTTAAATTAAAGTAGCATGCTGACCCATGGCATTTCTGTTCAAATTGGTTTCAATTGTTTTTTTGGTATACAGACATAAAATGAATCAATATAACTCTCCTTATTTAAAAATGTTACTGGGCTAAATTTTTTCAATTCATCCTTCAGCCTCATCTTCTATCGTTAGGGATATAAATAAGAATGAATGTTACTTAAAGGACAAAAATAGAGCATAATGATATTCAAATGGAAGACAGAAGACAATAGCAGGATTTCTTTGTTTATTATTAGGTTTATTCGTAACATTCTGATTGCTGTATTTGTAGAAATGTGACTTTATTAGAAAACTGATGCTAATTGTAAATACTGTCATTATCTGTCATAATGAGTAAGGTATATAAAACAACCTTATTCCTTAAAATAAATAGATGATTATGCATTGCATTTTGCACAACAGCAGCATCTAGTGTCAGCGACTAAAGTAGAGCAAGATTAAACACAGTGCATAAGGCATGTCTGATCTAATGCGTCTTCCAACTGTGTGTGTGTGTGTGTGTGTGTGTGTGCAGACAAGCAGAAGGCAGAGCTGACCCAGCAGCACACTGAATGGGTGAGACAGGTCACCCAGAGACACATGCAGCAGATCGAGGACCTTCAGAACGAAATACACACACACACACAAATGATGGCCCTGCAGCAGGTACACATACAAACCACACAGACACACACTTACACCGCCTCAAGGGGCTCATCACCCCACGTCTCTCTCTCTCTTTCTGTTTGTCTCTTCCTCAGGATCTGAAGCAGCAAAACCGCTTACAGTCACTAGAGAGACAGCTGGATGAGAAGAGCAGCGAGGTTCAGGAGCTAAAGAGAGAGAACGAAGATCTGAAAGAACGCATGAGTGCAGTCATCGCGCAGAGAGAAGAACAAGATGACCATAAACATAAACACAAAAGGTCAGTAACAAAATAACAACCACCACATTCACACGTGGAAGGTCAGTAACAAAATGACCTCAAACGCGCACACAGACAGGAGGTCAGTAACAAGATGACCACAGGCACACTCGCACAGGCGCCAGTGGCAAGACTGACCACATTGCTGCTTATTCCGGTGAAGAACTTACTTAAGCTCATTATTCACTGACAAAAGGCCCATTCGAAACGGTAACATATGCAGATATATGTCTGCATTGCCTCCTTAATAGGACAATTCTCCCCATTATTTACCCTCATGTCATTCCAAACCCATCAGAAGTTTGTTTATCTTAGAAACACAGCTGAGTATTTTAATTCTGATCTATTTTCTTCTTCCCTTTGAGCTACCATTGACCATATTTGATGTGCTCTATGTATATGAATTGATCAGTGTTTATGTGAATAAACCAGATAGTCACATAAAGCTATGTTTCTTTAGAACACTTGGGAGTGAGTCGCTCAATTCATAGGAAATTCAGGTTTTAAAGCAAATAAATGATGACAGATTTCTTTATGAGTGAGCTAAATCTTTAAACCTGCTGGTGTCAAACCAGGAAACACTAACATAATTGTCTTTCACAAGAAAAGATTTCTGAACATTAATAACTTGGTCTAGCAAGACACAAAACATAACGTGGGCCCTCTACAGGATGCAGAATATGCATGTTCAGCTGATCTTGTTGATCATGTAGTTTGCACAGTGTCTTTGAGCAGCTTGTTATTTTTGTCTTGTTAGTATCTAAAATTATTTTATTTTATTCAAGTTTATTTAGTTAAACATCAACTAAATTTGTTATATGTGACCCTGTACCACAGAACCAGTTATGAGTTTACATTTTTCAGAATAAATATTTATAAATTATATAAAAACTGAATAAATAAACTATAAGACAGTATTCTTCTGAGATACAACTATGTAAAAATCTGATATCTGAGGGTGCAAAAAATCTAAATATTGAGAAAATCACCTTTAAAGTTCTTAGCAATGCATTTTACACATCAAAAAATAAGTTGCCGTATATTTATTGCAGGAAATTTACTAAATATCTTCAAGGAACATGATCTTGACTTAACTTCATTTTTGGCATAAAAGAAAAATTTATCATGTTGACAGTTAATTTGGCTATTGCTACAAATATACTTGTGCTACTTATGATGGCATAAAGGTAAATTAAATTACAACAGCTTTTAAATCAGTTTCAAAACTTGTTTTATTTTAAGTTGTACTAAATGTACTAAAGTAACATTGCTACTAATAACATTGTTTACTGTGCCAGTTATGAGAGTTTTCAGATCTGTCTGCTCCAGCAACGATTTAGGTGAAAAAGTAGTATAAGACAGAATATCTTAGTGTAAAGGGACCAACCACATGCTGTGTTTTTATGTTAAAAATACATACGTGATATTGATGTATTGTGTCTGATGTGCAGTTTCTCTGAGGGGCGTGATGAGGCAGGTGAAGCGGTTGGGTCGGATCACAGGAATAACATGGAGAGTGTAAAGAGAGAGCACAGAATAGAGATCCAGACCATAATATCAGACTTCAGCACCGCCCAAACACGACTACAGGCCCGCATAGTTGCCTTGGAAACAGAGTACGTACTCCTCCTACATCAATAATGCAAAACGCAAACCACACATACATACAAGAAGTAACCCAATACAATATATGGTGATGGCTTATGACGAGGATTTCCTTCAGATTTTCACAGAACTGAATCAAGTTATAATTATATTATTATTATATTGTTATTATTTATTAAATATATTTGCTAATTTAATAACCATTTCTATAAAAATGCTTTCTTTTTAACACATTTTCTTTTTAACACGTTTTACTATATTTTACCACTGCTTAACATTTTACTGCATAATATAAGACTCATATTTACTAATTTGAAAAAAGTGGTTCAAAATAAAGTACTAATACACATACAAGGTTCTAAAAACAAAATTATTAATATTATCTATATTAGAATGTCATGACGTGTGATAAAAATGAGTGTTTTAGTGCAATTAAAATAAGATTTCAAGAGTAAAAATCAAAACATTATGAAAAAGGATTTATTGTTTGTAAAAAAAATTGTAATAAAAAAAACATTACATGAGAAAAATAAAGACGTAATATTTTGTAAAAATGAAAGCATACCACACCTTTGTCTATTCTAGTCTTATTGTGTGATTATCCTCTAAACATTTTGACTTTATTTTCTACTTAAACAGTTCAAGTTATATAACTTATTGGTTTTATATATAAAAAGTAAATTTAAATGATATATTAAAAAACCTAATGTTGCAATTAATTAATATTTGTGTGTCTGCTCCATTTGCTTGTATTTTATGTCTGTAGGCTGAGAGAAAGGGAAGAAAGAGGGAAAAGGAGAGTAGAAGATCTGCACACAATTGCTAAACTGCAGGACAAGCTCAGTGAGAGAGACCAGCTCATCAAAAGTCTTGTGGTTAGACACGCACATGCACAGACAAGTATAAGCCACAGGATGCTAGTACCCCTTCTGTCTCATCACATCATTTCTCTTTCTATTCCAGGAGGACCTCCACCAGCTATCCCAGCATCCAACTCTGTGCAGCGATGAAATACTGAAGCCTTATGACTCTAGGACGCAAGCAGGGACCCTCACACCTACTATGAAGGTAACACACATTCACTTTTTTTTAAAAATCCCCTTCGAATTCATCCAGTATCATACAATAACTGAAAGAAGAATGTGTTTACTGAAGCTTGTAATTGGCCTTCTGTTTATAGAAAAAAGGGGTTGAGGAAACTAGCATCCCAAACCTCTGCTCATATGATGCGGGGTCACCTAAGGCCAAATGCTCACCAGTTATGGAGCGCGGTAGTCTGGAACAGTGCGGACGAGAAACCACACTAACAAGGACACACCCACCCCCCTCCCCTCATTCTGAACACAGAGCCTCTATCAGACAGAGCCGCCCACCTTCACAAGAAGTGCGACATCAGCCACAGCTTAAAATCAACTACAACCAGCACATCAGGTAATCACTAAAATATCCAATCCTGAAAGCTACTGGAAACTTAATCCTTTTCTCTATAAGGTAGATCAATACAAATCTCAATGTAAAGCCTATATTCAAGTGGAGAATCAATAATACATAATTACATATTTTTCACTGATTGGATGTTTTATCCAAAACAACTTAAAGATTCTTTGTATGTGGTGCCTTTTCAGTTTTGAGATAATTAGAACATGCTCTAAAATGGCTCACAAAAGGATTTTTAAATGCAGTTCAGGGTTTCAAGGCCTGTGTGACAATCAGAATCGCACTATTCTATTTTACCATTTAAACTAGCATTATTAAACTATTAAAACCAATTGTTAATCACATAACAATATTACTTAAATTGAAACAAAATGCAAAGTAGTTGGACAAATTATATATACCAAAATGTGCTGTAGCATACACTATAATTAGAAGAAGCTGACACCTGAAGTCTTGCACGTTAAGGTTAAAAATAGTTCTGCCCACTTAAATTAAATGAGGTGCCTTGGTATTTAAAAAAAAGAAATACATATTAGACATGATTTATGTCTTATTAGACAAAAAAAATCTTATTTGTTACAAATTCCCTATCAAAACCTCATATATACATTTCCTGATTTTATTTCTTATACTTTTGTTACAGGACTCCAGCTGAGCAGAGGGTTATTGAAACAGGGCCTGATGGACAAGACCCTCAAAAACAGGAGTGGTTCACCAAATACTTCTCTTTCTGAGGTCCCACAAACCTTATTCCATATTGGTCCTAACATTTTGAGAACAAGCTCACCAAAGTCTCCTATTTCCGCATAATTACACTCAACTGCAAGCTAACACCAAATAAGCTTTTCTACAGGATGCATCTCACTTTTTTCCTGTTGATCGAACAGCAGCACACAGGCCCAATGTCTTAAAATGTTACATAACTGAAGAGCTTATGCATTAAACCAAGAAGAATGATAAAGGGCAGCAGGACACTAAGGTCATAAGAGTGGGTGGGCATATCAAAGAGAAGAGAAATTTTAATGTGCTAAGGCTTCCTCTATTGTTGTTGTGGTCTATCCTTGCACATTATGCCTCCAGCACAAGGATGATCAAAAAAAACAAAAAAAACAGGTCTGCAGCAAATCCAACATGGACAACTATTAATTTATAAAAATGAACTGCCAAGTCTGGATTGCTGGAAGTGTGGTGTGGAAAGCGGAGACTTTTCTTAATAAACAAAAATGAGAATGCAAGAACAGCTAGTTTTGCCATACTATGCCAAAACTGTAACTATCTCAAGATAATTAATGTATATCAATAAATTACATATTTTTGTTTTTTAAATTGCATGATTGCACATTTTCTTTATTATTTTTTAATAACTTTTTACAAAACATTACAAATATTGTACTTGCCTTGGACTGGTGATTCAAAATATACAGGTCTATCTATTGTGTTATATTAAAACAAATGCTTTACTGAAATAATTTGCAGTTCCTAAGAGCTTCTGTAGCTGACGGATAATTGAGTATCTCTGACTGGAAAGATTTGAGAGCGCTCTTCAGTGTCCTCTGTTGGTTGCTTTGAGCTTTGCCCTTGTATTTCATGCTCAACAGTTTATCAACCAGGTAGTGCAGCCACAACACGTTGGAATGAGGATTATAGGCAGACCAGCAGTTACTAAGACAGAAAAAAACAGGAAAAATAAGAATCATTTGTTCCGAGGTTTAGAATGATTTTTAAAGAGATTTTGTCAATAGCCAAATCGCATACTTGTTTTCTTTCTTCATTAAGCGGTAGATTTCAAACTGATAATCTCCCTGACCCATAAACAACTCCTCATCATTGGATATATCACATGACACCGTCAGTCCATCTACATGAGGAGAGAGAGAGAGACAAAACATGTTTTCAAAATTTACATTTCCTATTCATTTGTATCCGGATGTGAAAAAAAAAAAAAACAAAAAAAAAAAAACTTTGCTATAGGTAATTCTACAGACTGTCCTAATTATTAATTATATATTAATTAATTAAATATAATTAGTCTAATGTTGCTGCATCATTTTAATTCTTAGATGCAGGGAGTTTTATGAACTTCAGGTAAAAGAATTTTAATAAAAATAAATATGTGCTAGAACGACATACAAAATTAATTTCATGTAGGTTAACATCTAAATCTCTAATAGTTAATAAACATGAGATTTGTGACTCTAATGCTTTGAAGACACATAATGAGAACAAACTATTTACAATATTTATTTATTAAGAGTTTCGTCTTAGACTGACCAATCTCCAGGCGTGAGAGTGAGTAGTCGATAACGTTGACATGAACTCCTCGTGTCTCTATGGAATGCTTTGTTCCATTCAGAATGAACTCGTTGTGCTTGTGCTTTATGTTCTTCACCAGGATGTTTCCCCAATGAAGATCTCTGAAATGTCAGAACAATGTTTACATCAGCTTACGTATAAGGTTTTATGCACATGGCACATTTATAATGAAAACATGTTACCTATGTTCAAAGCACAGCGCTTGCTCAGCTACAGCCAAAGCTGCAGTCACTTGATGTAGAACACTCTTGGCCTGGACCATGGAAGATAGCTGCAATGGTACACATAAACGTAAGCTGACATGGTACACTATAGTTCAAAGTATATGACCACTCCTACTTCTAATTAACAGATTTACATATTGCTACCTTGGCTTCCGCGACTTTAAAGCTCATAGGTGCTTAGTCTGGCCAAGCTGCCTTACTACCCGTCTTCTGGAAGGCGGGCTTAACCTGCGTCGATCAGATGCCTCTGTATACTACTGGAAGAATCTACAACCAATCAGACCACTCATTCCGATGACGTATGCATAGTGACGAAACCTGAAGCCAACGTAGCCAATTGTAGCTAGCTTTATTAAAGCAGTAGGAAAATGTCTTAATTTAATTACTTCTGCTCCGTTTTCAAAGAAAACATGTCATGAAAATTTCTCAAAACAGCTGCAACAGCGTAGTCAAAAGATTGTTGCTGCTTGGTACACGCCGTGTTTGAAAGCCGGTATGGTTTCGAGTTCGCAGAACTGCTGCGTCATCACATTACACCCGCCTCAGTCGTGCCGAGGGGGAGGGATCTCGTTTCTCATTGGTTTCCCTTTTCATTTATATTTGGATAAACTGGAATTAAACCTGAGATTCCATCAATAGCCTATTTCACAATAGAGTGGGGGGAACTATGATGTCATTTTGTAAGCTAAAACCCAGAAACGAATGAGCATTTTACCACTTTTGGTTCCAACGTACCAAAGTCAATGGATTTGTGTTTGAATGGGAGTTTGGTTAAATCCCCTAAAATAAGATCAGTGGTTCACACAGGCTCAATATATTTTTACATGTTATTCTATGCCATAAAACACACCAGCTACACCCAACTCAGGATTATGTTTAAACGGTTACTTAAAAAAAAAAAAACATTTTGAAAAATAAAGTTGTTAAATGTGACTAAAGGCACTATATGAGACATTAAAACTAATAAAATGTATGGTATTTTATAATCGTAGTGTATAACTTATAGTAGAATTAACTGTGTACTGCATTTATATTGTTGTTTGACAAACTGTTTTGCTTTGCCTCGAAATGCAACAAGTCTTTGGATGGAAGATTTTATCACTTTCCTACTGCTGAGGGGACGGTTTGGACCATAAGGTAAACTCATGATTATTTCATGTAAATACCACATTTACCTGCTCAGTCACCGTGAAAGTGAAACTTAAAATGCATAAAGCTTCTTCAGCCACATATGAAGCTGTTACTAATTACTTTAGATTAAGAATTTTCTAGAAGCAAGGATATAATAAAGTTTTGTTCACCCACTCTAACAACGATAGCTGAAATGTGGTACTATATTGACTACAATAGGTTTTATCCCATATCAAAAACTCACTCTGCTTTTATGGACTAAATGCACAATATTTTATTTAATAGTATGTAGAGACACGATTTTATTTAAAATATTCAAATTAAATCAAGGACTTATTGACTTTAAATTATTTTTTTTTCGAAATGCACAGAAATGCGAGCTTTTATATGTCTTATGGTTAAGTTATACAATTTATTACAAATGCACTCATTTCAAATTGGTTCTAATTTAATATTTTTTCTAGTTTATATGAAAGTTAGCAAAAGTTAACGTAGCATCGATTAAAAGTTCTATAGAAGAGTTCTATTATTTTGTTAAATTATCTCGATGGACAAAATTCAATCAATCAAAAGGTATTCAAGTAGAGTTTAGTCTTCACAGAAGTTACTGGAATAGTGCACCTAGTACTAAAAAAGCAAAAGTGCAAAACTCTTGTGTGTACAAAGTACCTTTCCGTTAATGTTTTCTAGATCACTCCCTCCAAACTCAAACTCCAGAACTAAAAACAGCTGCTCATCATCAAAGAAATCTGTGCCAAAAGAATGAACACATTAATAGACATTAAATGTCACAATACAATTAAACAGAACACAAATTTTTTATACTTTTAGCTTACCAGGTCTGTCATTCTCCGAGCCCTTCTGGTGGTCAAACTTGTCCCAGGCTTTGAGCAGATCTTCCGGATAGCGTCCACGAACACAATGTAAACTAAAAAGTACAGGAATAGTTTGTTTTTTTATTGTCTTTTTTTGAACCAAAACAAAACTAATTTTCAAATAAAAACCTCCTTGTGTTCTTCTTCATTCTAATAACTATAAAACAGAAAAACGTCCATTTACTTAATTTTAAACCCAAGATAGCCAAGAAAAGAAAAACGCATACTTGTTGAGACCAATGAAACTGTCTGTCTTGTTAAACTCCTTCATGTTAAGGCTGCTAAGCTCTCTGTTGGGACATAGAAGATGCATTTAAATATATACACACCATTACATCCAAATCAACAATTAATTTGCTAAGCTATGCCAGAATTCCTTACTTGGAAATGATGATTTCATGGAGGATTTCTCCAAATGTTTTCTGGTGTTCACCATTGACCTGCTGAGTGCCTTCTACTGGGATAATCTATAGAAATTACATTTACACATCACTTCTGCAAGTTTTGCACTTTTGCATAATAACAAAACATAATTTACATAATACCACCACCATACTTAAGTTTACTATTTATTTGAAATACTACATATTTATATTAAATCACCCTGTAATATGTCAGACATTACTTAGTACTTTACAATAAAACCACATGCAATTAAATTGTACATACTTTGAGAGCAACAGTCTCGTCAGACTCATTTATGGTTGAGAAAACCTCTCCAAACGTCCCTTCACCGATCTTGTTGCAGAGTTTCATGCGATCAGGAGGGATACAGTCACTGAAAGAAATTGGGCCACTCTGCTGACACTCCTGATACACTTTTTCTGCATCACTTATATCTTCATCATATGAAATCTGGACCACAGTGAAGGGGGATGGTGGGAAAAAAAACAAAAGAAAACAAGAGAATAGAGACAAAAGAAATCTGTAATTGAGCAAGTGTGTTTTCAGAGTATACTCGTATTAAATAAAAAAAAAAAGAATAATTTTTTTTTAAAGAAAACAATGTTCTGTTACATTGTATGTAATATTACAGTTACATTTTACTGTAGACATCACACTAACATACATACATATATAAATATAATATTATAATTTTTTTTGCCTTTATTAGATAGGATAGATCAGAAAAGGAAGTGAAGAGAGATAGAGGGGCATGGGATCGGGAAAGGTCTGCGAGCCATCAGGAAAGAAAAGTTTTTTTTTAACATGCCATTTTTTGCTAGTTTTGACGAGTGAACACAAATCTCTTTACGTCTTTACCATGGGGGTGTTCATGGTGGACCGGAGCAAGCGTGAAGGTGTGAATCTGGATGGTGTGCAGACAGGAGAACCAAACAGATCTAGACTGTTTTCAGCTGGAAACCTGCAGCCTGGAGACTTCAAATGTGACTGAATCAAACGTCGAGGGGTGGGAAATGCTGTGGTACACACACACACACGCAAACATTCAGCAATTTATACATAACGGTCACTTTTAAGAAAAAGTGACAAGCACTTAAGGCCATTTTACACGTCTTCCAGTTCTCAAAGAGAGAGAGGTATTTAAATAAAAGTGGCACTGAAGGCTTGCCACCAACCATGCACAATGTAAAATGCCCATTAAGCCTTTAAATATGCACATTTTGAGTAGCTTGGTGTATGAACCAATGACTGGCTATATCCAGCCTGCTGTAAACACATACTGGTTTTCTTCTTATGTAGGGACAGTGCTGCCTTGAGTCGGCCCCAGGAGTGTGTTGTAAGTGTGTCAGGAGTGAAGTTGGCCAGGATGGAAGACAGATTCATTTGCTCCATTCTGAGAGGTGTCACAGCCAAACCAATCCCACTTGTGCCCTGCAGCCAGCCGCATGTTGATTCCTGCATGAACATAGAGGGAACAAAAACCAAGCAGATGAAACACTTGGGTAAAATAATTTTCCCCCTTCAAATCAGTGTCATTTTTCCTCTCTGAAAAAATAACATTCTTCAGCCAAACACTCACTTTTAGGATTCATTTACTAAACTCAGATGACCAAAAAGACCTGTAAGCATACAGCCAGTATTCTATAATGACTTTACTATATGCCTAATTGAAAATCTCAAAAAGCTAAAGCATATTGGTGAGTTGTCAGATATTGATGTGGGATAACAATACAAAAACAATGAATAATAATAATACAAATAATATTCTGATAGTGCGTTTATAAAAAAAGTAATGTTTAGTAATGTACTGTCAGTTTAACATTTAGCATGATAAACTTTTGATTTAAAAAAATCATGACCCTTGATCCATGAATACATTATGTAGATATTTTAAATAAGCAATTCCCAAACAGATTGCAGAAATTTGTTAAAATTTAACAATTAAAAAAAATTCTAAACATTTATTTACTTTTAAAGAATCAAATGTATTTTGGACAAAGATAACTGACCCCTGCTCCAGCAGACAGCATGCTGCCACAGGAACTGTAGTCTCCCGATACAGCCTTTGATCGCCCTTCCTTTTTCTTGCGCTTTCCATTGAATTCTCCAGTACCCCTCTTTGACCAGCGGCTGACATTAAGTCCACTCACACAAACTTTACGACCGGTGCCAAAACCAGCACCTGTGCGTTCTTTAGGCACAGCGGGTGGTCGAGTTTTGCTATGAGCTGCAGAGGCAGGTGGAGAAACTGGAGGTAGTTGGAATGAAGCAGGCAACTGAACAACTGGTTCAGCGTTACAGGGAGTCCTATTATTTATTGGACTGTTTAGTATAATATTCCCGGTCTCCTTAAAAGGTAGAGAAGTGGCACTTTCCCTGAGAGAGGTGTATGGGGACTTAGTAGAGGGTGCTTTTGTTGGCCCCTGGTAGACAGAAGAATATGCACCCAAGTCAAGACGTGGAATTCTGACAACAAGGGAAGATAACAGACATTCAGCTTTAAGACGCTCAATGAGAGACTGGTTTGAGCAAACTGTTCCAGGAAATGGGGAAGTGGAAAGAGAACTGGAGGAGGAGATATAGATTGATGATTTGGATATTGAAGATAAGCTGGATGATACAGTTACATAGGTTTTGCTGTTCTGAGTGGTTGCTGCCACAGAGGCAATCTTCTCTTCCCCTTTCCTGATGCAGCTTTGATGGCTTGAGACATCTATTTTTTTTAGTTTTACGGTTACATCCACTGTGACACACCTACATAATCAGACAAAACAGACAATTAACTAAAACACTTCATTCCATTAAAACATTTGACAGTTTCACACTATCAGGTAGGGCTGGGCGATATATATCGTACGATATATTTTGCGCATTTAGAAGGAACGCCAGCTTATACACAGAGCCGTAGATCATGTATAAGCTGGCGTTCCTTCTAAATACAGGTGACGGAGATTTAGCGATAATCAAACAACCGGCTTTACTGATGAGATGCGCATAATATATCGTACGATATATATCGCCCAGCCCTACTATCAGGAATGAAAATATATACTCATTTTAATTAATACTATTTTAAACTGTTACTATTTTAATGTTGGCAAGTGTTTGATTCACAGCATTTTAAAATCTGTTTACATTATAAAAATCAAGTGGTGTATTCCAGCCTAAAGTCCAGTAATGAAACAACATGACAGTGATTAAACAACAACAGAATTTATAATTTCTTCCCCTTTAAGTAATAAATAAAAAAATAACTAAAATAAAATTCGCAATTTTTATCTGTGAATAAACAACTACTACTTGCCTCTCTTTAAGCTCCTCTATTAAAGATTTTGTGTGTGACCGGGGTGATGCGCATCCAAAAGAGTTTGGGAGCTGCTGACTTGTCTTCTCATGTGCTGTGAAGTCACAAACTTTGACATTCTTTAAACTATGATGGCTTTTGTTTTCTGTAGGTTGGTGAATTTCATCAAAGCTGAGAGACGAGATCTCACTGATGGAGGGCTCTGGTAAGCTTTGGAGTTGTCTGCAGACAAGGGAAGGGGTGCTAGATAGCAGGGGACGTTTACTTGGGAGGTGCTGGTCATCGCCATCATTGAAAGAGACCTCAGCCAGAGCCACACGGTTCTGTGAGCGTTTGCGGTTCATAAGAGCAGTGTGGTTCTTTGAATCATGTTTGTTCATGTTGAATGGGCTTCTGTTTGCAACACGCTTGTTTCTGGAGAGTGAAGGGAGGAAATCATCTGAGGAATCCAGCGTGCGGTGAAGAACAACAGACTATGAGGAAGAGAAAAAAAGCAGGAACCCTGGTTTGACACAGTATATGGGAATTTTCTCTCTTACATAGAAAGTACCCCCAGCTTTCTGTTACTTACGATCCTCTTAGTTCGTATAGGAGCTGGCAGTCTTTTGCGTTGTGTAATAAATCTGCCCAATTGGGCAGGGTTTGATAGCTTCTTGGCACTACAGGGGTACAAAACAACAATTCACTTATGCTATCATGTAACTATATGTAACATAGTAACATCATGTAACACTTCTGATTTTCAGATTTTTTACTAAAAGTATAATCAAGCTTACCCAGTACATTTATCATTAGATGTTTTTGGACGGACTTCATTCTTCATCAAGGCATCATCCTCATTTTCACTGCTGCTAAAGACGAATAATTGTTTATTCCGTTTTGCCGTGGTTTTTTGAGTTCTTGTACTTACTGATGGTTTTACATTTTCGTTTTTTCTGCAAAAAACAAAAGTCATACAGAACAGTGAAGAAAAGGATAATAGATGTTCAGTCTATTGAGAATTTCTAATGGGTTTTAAATCTTCACATTGAGTAAAATAAGATCTAGGGTTCACGTCATTAAAAGTTTATCTATTCATTTATGATACAAGCAACATTGAAATGATTTATTCCTGTGTTGATAGTTCATCTGTTCTACGTAATGTTATCAAGTTATTTTGCCACAGTCCTGACCTGGATGATACAAACGGCAAATAGTTTTCCTCATCACTCTCTTTCTCCTTTATTGCAGTAATGCCTTTGCTCTTTGCAGCGTGGGAGCCTGTTTCTCTTACTCTCCTTAGAACAGAGAATTAAATTTTGCATTGTAACAACTTGCCTATAAAAAAGTTCCAGACTTTTGTCATCTAAAATAGCAATGTTAATGAATAAATAAGTGAGAGTATGATTTACCGTTTCTTGGGACGTTTGATTTCGGATATGGACTGATCCGATGAGGGAGTGCTTGAAAAAGAGAAAGCTGGTTTCTTCAGGTCAGGGGAGAACCAAGGCTCCACCTTTCGCATTCTTTTACTGTACGTCTTGATAAACACTGGCCCATTTTTTGCTCTAGCATTCATCTTGTTTCTTTAATACAAAGTAGAGTTAAATCATTACCATGTAAGTAATAAAATCAACCCATAGCTTACACTACTGCATTAATTTATTTAAATTGCTAACACATTGTAAGATCAAACATGGTAACTTCTATTTGGTAACACTGATTAATGCAATGTAAAACATAAACATTTCTATTAACCAACATTAACAAAGTTTAATCAAAGCTCTAAAAATACACTACTTGTTGTTGGTTCAGTTTACAAATGCGACCTTATTCTACAGTGTGACCACAATATTTTAGAAATATGCCACCTCACAATCTCCGAAATAAACGCATTTTGAATTCCACTAACGTTACATTTTAGTATGTTAGAGGACAATGCTCACAGATGGAAATTACATTTAACGTTAGTCTTATTTCAAATGTAGAGGGATCAAAGGATTCGTATAAACTGACTATTAATCCGCGTTCCCCTGAAACAGTATGTGTAAATTACTAAGACAAGAACGGATCAAACGGTTTGCAGCTACTAAAAACAAACTTTCTGAATAAACGATAGTTGAAATAAGTTGAAAATAAGTAAAAAATAATTAAGTTTGAATGAATAACGTTACCCGCATAAACCTCTAAACAGGAAACATCCGCATTAACGTTACCATGCCAATAGTTTAAAAACCAAACGCGTTATTATGTTGACAGTTGAATTTACCTCAACATCTTATCAACACGTAGATTGCTTCTCAAGATTACTTAATAACTGCATAAGCATAAAATGCGAGATCTTCGATTACAGAACCAACGAACAACACTGAGAACCATGGCGATGAACCGCTTTACGTTCAAATCTGAAAACAGTTGCTGATTGGCTTTTTCTTCTTCACGTGTAATGGCGTCTCGTTCCTTTGGAGCATTACCGCCACCTTCCGTACACTGTGGCTTTTAATAATAATGTAATATGTCGTTAATATAAAAATATATCCGAAAACTAAAGTATCCGTTTAAAAGCTAATCCGGCACTAATTAACAAAATGTCTAAATTACTTCCTTGTCAGCATTAGTTTATATATTTTTTTCAAATGCATAATAGATGCTTTTTTAGTGACACTGCGAGTTACACACACACACAAATAAACTACAGAAATCACAGACAATGTGACATAAACGACAAAAGTTCATAACTTATTGTCTCTCCCTGCTCTCCTATGGTCTTCTCTCTCTCTCTCTCTCTCTGGAATCTGAGAAGCTCCACTAGCATCCTCTCACCAAAGGTCTATGTGTCTATTGACTTGCTTTGTATTTTTGAATCCTTCCTGGGAATTTTCATTTTCTGTAGAGTAAGAGAAAATAGAAACACTTGTGAAAACAAATTTTCCAAGTCATTTGACCCATTTAAAGAGCATTTTCCCCATATTAAATGCATGCACAATCTTTCATAACAAATTCTTACATTTTGTTAATGTTTTCACCTAAATAGAATACTGTAGGGCTGTCTAAAAAAATCAATCTTCTACCGCAGAAGAAACAGAGCAGCATTCAGATGCATTTATGTCGCTGAAATATAGCACAAATACACTGCAAGCAAAATTAGTAAGTTGGTGTTTTAATATGGCTATATATATTTGAATATGTTTTCAAAGGGTGCGATTTGTCATAATACGATGGTGTTTTAGTGCCACCAAAGAAATCTAAAACTACGAGAATAAAGACGTAATATTTCGAGAATAAAGTCAAAATTTCGAGAATATAGTAGAAATGTTATGAGAATAAAATCGAAATGTTTCAAGAATTTAAATCTTTGAAATAAAAATTATAATATTTAGTGCACTTGCAAACGATCTGGATTGAGAGAAGACCACCGGAATTTAGGCATGTTTGAGTATTGTTGCGTCCGAGCGTTCGCTTCATCTTACTGGGATGAGATCTAAGAAATCTAAAAAGATCTAAAAAAATCTTTTATTAAAAGACTGAACAGGAACAACTTTTTATCTTAACATCAGCTCACACACTCAGTAGGGGGTGCTGTAGCTCCCTTGTTGAAGCCTTTTTAATACACTACAAAGGCGTTTATGTGGAATTATTAGCAGAAATAATAGGGGACAATAAGAGGGGACAATAAATGTGATATTTAATGTCTTCCATTGGATTCATTATAGTGCGCCACCCAATAGCAATAAGATGTATCCCTTCAGTAGCCTACTTTTAAAGTATAGCTTTCAGTTTTATAGCAAAACAGTTGTTCAAGCTATTTACTGATCAGATCCCTGTATTTATGTGAGTCAGTTGGAATACTGGTGTGCTTGTGAAAGTTTCACCAACCAGTTCTTCAAAACGTCCGTGGTGTCCAAACGTTCGTTCTTCACATGCTGCCTTAACGTTCTGATTCAAGGTTGACGTGGACTCCAACTCGTTAACATAAGGTATGGTAGGTAGGCTAATACGTTAACATTAAATGACTATTCACACACTGTTTTATTCATGGTAGCCTAGTGAATGATTTATGGGTATAATATAATGTCTTATAGTCATTATTTCATTATATCATTATATCACGAGTTCGCGCTTCCTCATAATCATAAGAATAAATCGCAAATTTGGCTTGCTGAGAGAACAGCAGACTCGGAAACCATAGTGGTTTGAACCCTGGCGAGGGCAAGAGTTCGGCGTCTGACGAGGTTTCTGTCTGCCCCCTCGGAAGAAGGCAGGATAGAGGTGGAGAAGTCCCAATTCTATCCCAATTCTATTTTCTACCCCTTTGCCTAACCCTCGTCCCTTCCCTTTGCATCTTGAAGTGAAGTGGAAAGGGGAAGGGTTAAAAATTTTCCCCTAAGAAATAGGAAATAGGACACCACTGCACTACACTACACTGTTATACATCATCATCCATTGTCACTAGCTCCTAACATTACGTCAGAAGACATGCGTCATTTACATGTGTACATATGGGCGTGAACAAAACAAAACAATGCGTTACCACATGCATTCAAGTCACCAGGTATATGACATAAAAATATATTTCCTAATATTGTACAATCGGTGCTATCCGCTAGCAAACTTTAGCGATTTTCTTGCAAAAGTTTCTTTACAGAACATCATCGTAAACACAAACACAAGACTGATGGTAATATACATATAATGAAAAATAAAAATCCTTATTAATGGCAAAAATTACTTAAATGTATGGGTCTGCTTGCTCGAGTGAGCAGCCATGTTGGAAATTTCTCATAGCCCTTCGTTTGACTTTGAACACTGGTGAGAGCAAGAGTTTGGCATCTGGCTCGCTCTCCGTCTGCCCCCCAACACGTGAATGCGCCAAACAAAGGGGTAGGGGAAAGTATAGGGTTAAGGGGTAGAATTGGGATTAGGCCTAGATAATGCAGAGCTAGCTGGGATTAATTCGTCCAGTGCTCCTCCTGAAATTTTGTTATTTGTAAAACATGCACTTCATGAGTTTGCGCTTCCTCATAATCATAAGAATAAATAGCAAATTTGGTGTGCTCTCCTGGAGCGAGCCAGGAGAACGGCAGACTCCGAACCCTAGTGGTTTGAACACTGGTGAGAACAAGAGTTTGGCATCCGGCTCGATCTCCGTCTGCCCCCCAAAAGAGCTTAATTTTTTAAAGCTTCTGAGGACCAGCAGCCGAGGGTCTGAATTTGGGCAAGGCCTCTCTCGGCGGCTGAAGTGGTGGCTTCAATCCTGAAGGAGTGAGAAGAAAATCTGACTGGGGAGACTCCGGATCTAGAGAGGACAGTTTTGAGGTATTTTTGGAACCAGATCCTTGATGTGGGTTGGTTAAACTCATCTGTGAAAAGGGCTTCTAGAGGGGAGGAGGTGAACAAGCTTCTGTAGGCTAAGAAGTCTTGTAAAGGTACGGTTGGGTGGGGGACTGTAATTTTAAAAATGTATATGCAGTGGCCTCTCTTGAGTTGGTCTGTCTTGCTTTGTTTAATAAAAAAGGTAAAAATTTGTGGAAAAATTGTATTCCGCTTAGGTATACCTTGAAGGAGTTAACTTGGAGGAATCTGAGGGAGTTAAGGTATGAGATAAAAGAGGTGATGGCTAGAAGGGAGAAATCTGGGAAGGGGAGATTATAACTCATGTGGAAAGTTTTGAAAGCTTTACAAGCGGTGAGGTAGGATTGGAGAGTTCTTGGAGCCACGACTTAGAGCACGGCTTTACCCCCGTAAAGGGGTCTTAGAGGAATATGAGCTGCTAGTAGCGAGGCACTGGGGTCATCAGGGGGTCAGCATCTGGCGCCTGTGTCCTGAATTTCTGGAAAAGAAAACGAGACAGGGAGTCAGTGATGGTATTATCTTTTCCTGGAATATGTTTGGCAGTTAGAACAAATTAGTTAAGAGCAGTAGTCCAGACAATGCATCTGAGAAGGGGTATGATAGCGGTGGAATGGGAGCTACGTTCGTTGATACACTTAACTGTGGCTTTGTTGTTGCAAAGAACGACTATACAAGAAGCTGACCATTCTTTGCCCCAGAGGGCGGAAGCAACAACTATGGGGTAGAGTTCAAAAAGGTCAGTGGACACCAGGTAGGGCAGGGTTTTGGCTAGTTCAGTTGGCCAAGGGGAGGCAAACCATCTGTTAAGATAGAAGCCTAAGAAACCTATTGAGGGGGCTGCATCAGGGGTCTGTTATGGTTATGGGGTCTTCGAGGTAGGGGACTGAGGAGGCAAGAGTTAGTAGGTGAGTGTCACAGTCAGCTGGATGTGCCCACCCAGACCACTAGTGGGCACTCCAGCGCCCAGGACTGCTGTTATGTGTTTTCTCTCTGTTTTTCACTC
>JAUCNO010000626.1:924983-941483 GCA_032353835.1 Enteromius viviparus | reverse complement strand
ACAAGGAAACGGTCGTACGCCAAGCTGGAATCTGACGTGGAGATAAGTACTTTTCCACGTCAAAGACGGTTTTTATAGATCTGTACTTTGATGTGGATTTGATCTTACGAACACTCTAAGATCAAATCAGTGCGTAAGAAAGTTTTATAAATGAGGCCCCAGGTTAGTCAACATTTTTAAAGAGAATTTAAATGATGTGAATTGGGCGACACAATTGCCGCAAATATGTGATACTCGCATAAACTGCATCTTCTGCGCAAGTTGAGGCATTGTTGAGCAAGCCAATCAGCAAAGAGCTTATTGACATGTTCGGTTTGTTTCACAAATATCATTATTGTATAAAATATTATATATTATAGATCGATAATGCAATGTGAATAAGTGCTTCACTTTTGACGTTTTTTTACAAATTGTCATATTCCGACTTTTTCCACACTCCGTTCAAGCATCATCTTGTGCGTCAGCACCCTAAAACATGGGTTTACACCTCATACTTACATGGTAGCAGCATGCAAATTGGACAATCTCATGTCAGTGGTGTTCTTGGAGGGCGAGAGTTCATCAACAGGTGAGATGAAACCATCTGTGTCCTCATCCAGCTGGTCGAGAAGTCCCAGCATGCTCAGTTCCGGCTTAACCGTGACAGTGAACTGTGTCCTGGTGTCGCTGTCTTCGTCCGAGCCATCCTCCTCCTCCTGCAAAAGAGCAGATGGTGCTGTTTAGCTCCACTGCAGCTTAACCTCGAGAGTTCACACTAGCATGACTGAGCAGTATCAAGTATAACACTGATTTAGAAGGCAAGTCTGATTGAGATTTAGAAAAAAGTGCATCAAGCTTCTGTCATGATAAGTGTTAGTACAAATGAAAAGCATCAGTGCTCCAGCAGTGAAGTAAATCAGATTCATTCCAACTGGAGCATTTAGTGCACTGCTTTACATGAGTTACCAATTCGAGTGTTTCTTTTAATACAAATCCCAATAGGGGTGTGATCAAAAGGCAATGGAATCAGCAGGAGTCGAATCTCACAGCACTCCCATGCAGTTACTGATTCATGATTAGGCAAATGAAAAAACTAGTGGGGGGAAGGAAGTGGGTCAGCCGAATCACTGGTTGGTTGAGCAGTAACAGCTCTTCACCTTGGTGTCGCTGAAGAATAGGGCTGGTACACCCTCGATAATGGGCTGCAGCAGGGGGCCTCTGCGCTTGCTGGAAGGCGAGCCCTGTGGTGGTGTTAATAGTGACATTACAACCCGGTAAACTACACATCATTCCACTCAGGGGTTCACTAATGGACTATAAGGTTTGTTACATAAACCTTGAAACCTTGACATTCAAAAAATTGTTATAGGGCAGAGGTCTTCAACCTTGTACCTGGAGACCCTGTTCTACAAGGTTTAGCTTCAGCCATAATCAAACACATCTGAACAAGTTAAGTAAGGTTTTCAGGATGACTTGACCAGGTAGGTGTGTTGGAGCAGATTGAAACAATACTTAGCAAGATAGTGGATCTCCAGGACTGTTGAAGAGCTATGTAGGGCAGTGTTTCACAATCCTGGTCCAGGAGACACGGTTCTCTTTTATCTGAAATGCACATTTGAGGACCAGGATTGGGAACCATTGTTTTTGGCCATATTGGTCTCCTTAACCGATGATAATTAAAAATGTACCTGGAGCAGCATATCATTTCTCATTAACTACGAAATGGAAAAGCTACAGCTAAAATACAATTCATTAGTGCACAGTGAAGCTCCACCAAATATAATCAGGATTACAAGTATTATATAATGATAATATCCATTATGTGTTACATAAGCCGGAACATACCAATATAATATTTGCATGCACTTGAGGTGTTAACTGTATTTCACATACATATCATTCTGCATTTAGCTGAGAGAAAACACTGTATCAGCAGTGAGGAAATGTGACCACGGTGGCTGTTTAATGCTAAGTGTAAGAGACTTAGGAATTACAAAGAATACTGTTGCAAATATCCAGCTACAGGATATGACCTCATTGAGCTTCTCTTGAGCTCTTGCTAAAGACAGGCTTAGCGACACTAACAAGCCCCAGCACTGCCACTGCATCAATACTCCAGCTAAATGCTTATATTGTGCTATGGCTAATGCTATTTCCTCTACTAATACTGCTTGAGATTTATCCATACAGTTTACTTTAAGAATAAAGCAGAAATGGCAGCTAGCTAGCCTTTAATACTATAACACTAGCTTATTGTGTGCTAACGTGGCTCGGATAAGCATTAGCTTTTTTTCCCCAAAAAATTAGTGAGCTGCCTCACTGCCAACTGCCTACGTGTGTAGCTCTTATGGAAGTGACTGATTTGGATCACTCTGACTCTACATAGGCAGCAATCTCAATAGGTTTCAATAGGCTGTTAGCATGTTGCTAAGCTGACAACACTTGAATGGAGTATACATAGTACGTACAAGTATTAGCTAAAATAGCCTATTTTTTGTATGAATACTTTATAATACTTAATGAAATTTATCTTGCTTAGTCGGCCATCTTGCCCCTTCTAAAATTTACCATGGTTTTACTATAGTAAAAGTGCAATGTGTTTTTTTTTTGTAGCAAAGATTACTATTTGTATAACAAATACCATGGTTAAACTATGGTTAGTTTAGCAAAAATATGGTTAATTTGGGGTTACCATGGTTAACCATTGTCTTTTAGTATTGTTTGTAGTAAAACCATGGTTAATTTTTTTAAGGGTGCGACATTATTCTGTGAAGGAATCATGCTGGCTTAAATATGGCCAAATTGAAGCCAGTTGTCTATCTTTTTTCAACATTTGGAGTGCATACATCTCACTAGGTTTTGAAACACAGGATGTAACTACACCAGGGGTGTTTAGTTCTGCTCCTTGAAGGCCAATGTCCTGCAGAATCTGGCTCCAAACTTTCCCAAAACAACATCAAGTAATTCTGAAGACCTGACTGGTTCAGGTGTGTTTGATTAAGACAGGAGCTAAGCTCTGAAGGATAGTGGCCCTCTAGAAGCAGGACTGGACACTCCTGCTGTATATTAACTCCTACTTCAACGATTTCTCCAGTAAATGAGGATACTAAATGGGATACAATGGAAAGGGGAAAGCAAGAAAAATGTTGCAAAAACAGAACTTACAATGACTGGAATGGTAGATGCTCTGCAGAGGATCTGTTTGATGAGTCGGTACTTATCGTATAGAGGCTTCATGACCTGCCTCTCGTTCTTGGTGATCTAGAAAGGATGACAGAAAGAGACATTGAAATTAACCTCTTTTATTCAGAAAGTGAACTTAATGCGCTTTTTGAAGAATTGCATACTCACTGGTCTCCCATGGATGCTCTCGTAATATAATAGAGCTTTCTGAAGGGCCACTTTTTCTGCTCCTATTTGCTCACGGGTCATGTCCTAAAGAACAACAAAGGATTTCATGCATTTGTTTATAACAAAATGGGTCAAACGAAGAACAAAAATCTTTAAAATCGCACTTTAATGTCTTCAGGTCGGCCAGCCTCCTTGCGTTTCTCCTGCAGCTTGTTCATAACTGCCTCTAGAGTGCTCTCCACAGGGGGTTTGGGGGCTTTGGTCTCAGTGGGTTTCTTCTCCAGCTGAGATCCAAAGCTCTTGGGAAGAGTGTTGCTGCGCTGCCGGGGGATGGGTGTCAAATCCTCTTCTGACTTTAGCAACTTGTGATCTGTGAAGCCAGAACATGGAGCCACTTGTTTATAAGAACTTTGCAAGCCATGAGCCGAGCAGATTAGATCAGGGGTTGTTTTCCTGGTAGGTCCAACCCACAAAGGTTAATGAGAAATTACACCAGAGACATTTTGTACTAACAAAATATTATGAAGGTTGGATTAGAATGGCTTAAGTGATTCAAAGCACGTTCATAACAGTAATCATCGCTCTTGGAAAAGATACCTTTTAAATCTTTGCGCATCTTGGCCAGTTCATTCATCCACCGCAGAACCTCTGTATTGGCGGCTTTGTCACCGTGTGAAGGCTGTAGAGAATACACTAATCTCAGTATCTGTAGCAATACATTTTGCACTGATCTTTTGCAGTAGGCTGCTTCCTTGATTATGATGGGATTGGTTGATCAGTGCAGGCATTAAAAGCGGGTCATGCAATCAGATGCACTGCTCACCCTGTATTTACGCTCCTCCTCAAACTTCTCCTCGAACCTCCTGATCTTCTTTTTGAGTACATGGATCCGCTTTGAAAGCTGGGCCGAAGTGAGCTCTTCCCGATCATCATCACACGAGCCTAATGAAGAACTTCTTCGCCTACTGAATGGAGAATATCATAAATATCACATTCTAAAAACAAACCATATTAAGTCTTCCCAACCTCTCAAGAATTGTGGTTCTACCTGACAAAGGAGTGGGCATTGGGTGGAGATGGAGGAACTTCAGTGTCATCCAGATACTGCTGGCCATCACCATAAGCATAGAACCGCGGCGAGACCATTGGGTCGCTGTCCTCCTCCAGGAGCTGGCGAATTAGCTTGCCACCAGCGTGGGGTGACAGACGAGCTTCTTCGCGGTCCATACTCTCCCTTTGCCACGACGAGTAGGCGGGGACTGGTTCTGTCAACAAGCAAACATGCATGCATTGATATGGAGGGAAACTGCAAAGCAGAATGTCTGGATAAGTAGCAAGCCAAACTGGGAAGAACTGGCAACAAGACCCCTGCACGGCAGATTTAGTCCTTGTTGATATAGCCAAATGTTTTGGTACATATTAAATTTTAACTAGGCTGATACTCTATTGACCTTGATGCTATTTTGGGCATTCTCGAGGTCAACCGTTTTAGCTGAAACCACAAAAATTGAGCCAGCTGTTTATATCTTTGAGAAATAGAAGTAGAGTTCACCTTTTTGTTAAGTACTTAGTACATGTGTACTTTTCATTGTAGTGTTGTGAAGATTGTTTTCATAAACTGCAGGTTATTACTTGTATGTAGGTAACGTAGCAAGCTGTAATACCTGAATGTTTTGTTTATCTATCACGCAGATGATGTGAATGTAAAGTAAGGTCAGGACAGTTTAATGAGGCATCCAGAAGAATGTTGCGATAAATCACGAAAGCAACGTGACCTGCATGCATGAAGGATCAAACTCGATCTTATCTGTTGTTATAAAGTTGATAACAGTATATTTACAGCACAACGTCCATTAAGGCAAACAATAACATAATGTGTTTGTGCCTAAATACAACGGCCTTTTTATTGATGTACCAACTGAGCTCTAAAAGAACATTTCATTACACGTCAAGAGACTTGTACGTTTTTTTAAGAGAAGAATGGAGCTTTGCAGTCGAACAACATCACTTCAGTCCATGCACACAAAAACTCAACATGCTTTCCAAAATGCTGAGCAACAATCTGGTAGAGCCTGAATTCCCACAGCTTCTTTGCACTTTTTATACTGTGTCATGTGCTTGTTACGGTCATGCTTGAGAAGCTAATGGGTCAGGTGGACCTCTTCCTAATGGCGCTTTTGGAGCCATTTTGTTGAGCCGGCATAATGCATCCAAGCACAAGATGGCCCTTCACTAAAAGTCTCAGAAGGCCCTTGATGCGGACATAAACAAAGGCATATTACTGTGCCTGTCCTCAAAAGCTGCAGGTTGTTAGATGCTAGGTGGGTGCCTGCCAGTTTGGGGTGGTTTATGGGATTTCCATGCAGTGTTTAAAGGTCAGTAGTGAGAGATGGGGCTCAGGGATATCAAGTTGTTAACAAAAGCAGATCTCAGCCCTTACCATCATTGTGACTTGATTTTAAAAGGCTTTTAAAGTCAAGGAAAGGGGCACTAAAGAAGTGAGAATCTGAAAGACAAAAGGAAAAAGACGCAACTGAGATAACAGCCCATGGAAAATCTTGACTCAAGAGAGCGAGACGGACAGAAATACAGGGAGTGAGATATAAGACTGGAAAGCACAGCTGACAAACATATGGGCAAACCGCTGCCTCTTGGCACTGCAGTGGGTCGCCGCAATATGCCTTGGCACAGGCCGCAGTGGGACAAAGGTCTGGCAGCTCAATGTTACATACCGTCCTGAACGCTCATTTGACCACTCCCAGCAACAGTTTGCTTTTAGTACAACTGTATTTTACAGTCGCGTGAGCTCCTTTCAATCAACCGAAAGCTTCCAGAAACACTTCAGCTTCATTTCTGTGACTTTCTTCCCCGTTTTTTTACATTTGTAGAATGTACCATGCACACAGCTTTTGCTTTAAAGCTTTCTACCGCACATAAAGCTGATATATTTCACCGTGATATCTGCGATGAAGCAGCATAACCAACAATTGCTAGGATCCGTCGAATATAACTAGTTTAACTGCACAACTATTCTAATGACTGATTACTGATTAAAACGCTGTTCTAAAATTAGCTTTTGTTTTCTAAGCTTTAGCTTAAGCTAAAATTTCTGTGATTTGTGAGGTATAACTAGGTAAAGATGCACTACTACCCCTAAAATAAGCCAATTTATTTATTCAAAGGGCTATAAAAAGGGTCCCAAAGCTATCTTTTTCATCACGTTACCTGTAATTAAGTTGTTCCACTAAGCACAACAAACATAATTGCTAGGATTTGCGCAAAACTATTCAAATTACTGATTTGTGTAGCACTTGTCAAAATAAATATTGTTCCTTTCTCATCATGTTCCTTCGAGGTCATAGCATAACAAACTAAAATCACTAGGATATGAGTTAGTTTATTTGTAAAGCACACTAAAACACATTTTTTTATCATGTTGTCATGTGATTGCATTGCATACCAAACTTTATTGCAAGGATTTGTGCATAACTACGTAAAAAGCATGCTGAATGGCCTGAAAAGGATTAAAAATTCACTATTATAGCACTTTATACAGTACATATTCTAAACTAAAATGCATCAGGGGAAAAAAACCTCAAGGCAGTAGAACAGTGCCTAGAGGAAATATCTCACGGCACACTCCCAGGAATGTCTCTGTGAAGACCTTGCAAAACCACAGAGTGATGTTTTGACCATTTTAGAGTAGAGTAATGTCATTATGTATGCAGCTGAATAAAGCTTTCAGTAGAGGGTGCCATAGAACAAGTCCATTCTACAGCATAGAGATTATGCTAACAATATTAAGCACTACAATTAAGTAAAGGGTAACTGTGAATCAACATGGCAACCCTCTCAGCAGGGCAGCTCCGTATGCTATGTGCTATTCACTGTCTTGGTTGTGTCTGTGCCAGACCTCCTCAAACACTGAGACTGTACACTACAAAATTTTCCAAGGTCATGACGAAAAGGGGTGTGTTTGCGCATGTTTGTGCAAGTCTACAACTGGCACATGCAGCACGAACTGAAGAGGAAACAGGAAGGGAGACTATTGTGCATAAGCATGGCAAGTTTTAAAGGCTGAGACGTGACGTGCACATAGCAACAGCTCTCAGATGCCTGGATTTAAACCTCCTCCTGTTTCACGTCTCAGTTGCTATGACTATAAAACGCTCCAATTGTAAAGCTAAACATCTGCTTGTTTCTAGTCCCAACTCTGAAGATGACAAATGCTGCGAATCCTAAACTTGACTGAAATGCAACGGATGTGAAATTGCATTAAATCAATGATAAAATCCATTGTATTCAGACTCATCTGCTCTGTGGGATGCCTGCATACACAGAAAATTAATTATATTAACGCCAAAAATCTTTAATGTATTAATCTATACACTACCACTGAATTGAATTCTACATATAAATTTTAGTTTAAAAAGATAAGCAAAATCAAAACTAAAAGTGCTGTCATTTATATTTATTAATATATACACTAAAATTAAATTAAATCTCCGGTGACATGAACGATAAACAATAATATGCTAGATAATATTTTTATGCATTAAAATGAAATAAGTTTAATTTTATTTTAAAGAATATGATGAATAAACAAAGTGCAACAATCTTTATTTCCTTTATCTATTTATTTATACAGTAAAATTTTAAATTAAAAACCTATAAACATGCATATATATTTTAGAAATCTATAAATCATTATATTAAATTATATAAAACATTAAATTATATATATATATATATATATATACACACACATATATATAATGTATTTCCTAACAATATGCTATATACTTATTTATAAAATAAGTTAATGCATTAAAATCAAATAACTATCAAATAATTTATTAATCTATACACTGAAATGAAATCTCCGATGGCATGAAAAATAAACAATAATATGCTAAATAATATTTTTATACATTAAAATGAAATAAGTTTTATTTTATCTTAAAGAATATGATGAATAAACAAAGTGCAACAATCTATATTTCCTTTATCCATTTATTTATATAGTAAAATGTACAATTAAAAACCTATAAACATGCATATGTATTTTAGCAATCTATAAATCATTATATTAAATTTAAATTAAGTTTTATTTTATTTTAAAAAATGTGATGAATAACAAAAAAAAAAGCACAAATATGCAATCAATAGCCTGTCTAGTGTTTACAAAAAACAGGATTTCAGCTAAAGGGGAAGTGTGGGGAGGGGAAAAAATAACATGCAACTGCAAGAACCGCAGAAGAATCCAGTGCAAACTCAATAAATCCCAGAGGCATCCGAGTCAAAATTCTCAAAGGACATCGCAGGGCTTCGAAGAAGCTTATTTACAATGAACATGCAAAGAAAAATGCACTGCAAAATAAGCCTCTCCAGTCTAAACATAACATCATATGCAGAACATGAGGAGCAAAACAGCTTGCAGACTGCTTCTAATCTTCTTCTTCTGTTAAATGACTTAATAAGATCCACTGCATGAGGACACAATGTGGGCAAGGCAGACTTGCAGCTGCCGCCCATGTGCAGAGAGAAAGGCAGCAACAAAGTGAGAGAGAGAGAGAGAATTTGAATTAAATAAATAAATAAAAACACACTGACCTGCCCAGTTACTGTCGTCCGTCAGAGTAGACAGATCCAGTCGAGGGACATCGTCACACGGCTCTGCGCCACTAAGAGCCTCCTGGATCTTCATGGCAGGCGTCTAGCAGAGGAAAGAGTGAAGGATAAACACCAACTACACCACAGTGGGGGCAGTGCGCTTCTTAAGTTAAGCAATACCCTTTTCCGTGCCGGCCCCCGTCTACTTACAGGCTGGGAGGAGGCAGGGGGCAGTGCTGCGGGACAAACCCCTGCCTGCTGATTGGCTGCCTGTCCTGCTCAAACCCTGCCCACTTTCCTTTCAGGGTAGGTGCGGCTAATTTTATGTTCTTTTCTCTCTCTCTCTCTCTCTCTCTCTCTCCACCCCTCCCTTTCTCTGTGTGTCCCAGAGAGAGAGAGGGAACATGCCGAGCACGCAAAGCACGCAGGCAGCTTGCAGGCTGAAATGACTTCCCCATTTCTCACTTTAGCATTTCCCAAACTCTTCCCTCTGTTTTAATATGGAACAATCACACAGGAGGGGTGAGGAGTGTGGGTGCAGACAGATGTAATCCAGATAAATGCGCAAATCGGTCACTCCAAGAAACACACTTCCGGCTCTGGGGCGTGGGACGGGGTCTATTTTTAGAGCAGAGGGGGGCCTTTTCACTCACTACATGCCCTGCATTACTGAAAGCATGACTGAAGGTCCCGTTTACCGATATATTGCGGCAGACAGGGCTTACTCATGCTATTTGAAACACACTTGTGCCATTGCAGACGTGCTATTTGTGGCATTGTGATTTTCATTACAAGTTCATCATGGTCCATAATTGCAACACTCCTGATATTGTCAATCCAAACATGGGAATAGGACTTTGGGCTGTTTAGAGTTGTGCACATGGCTGTGCAAGAGACGTGGTTTTAAATATTGAGAAAATCACCTTTAAAGTTGTCCAAATGAAGCTCTTAGCAATGCATATTACTAATAAAAAAATTAAGTTTTGATATATATATATGGAAGGAAATGCAATCAATATCTTTAATGGAACATGACCATTAGTTAATATCCTAATGATTTTTGGCACAATAATGTATTGTTGGTTAGCTACAAAAATAACCAAGCTACATAGGACTGATTTTGTCAAATACACACTCTTAAACACCAGTTCCCACCCAGTTCAGAAAAAAATAAGGGTATGTTTACAAAAGGAACGTAAACTTAATGTATATACAACGTCCACATGCTTTTGCTGAAACTATGACGTAAGCAACATTAAGTGGTGGAAGTCAGTTGACTTAGATCAACAGGCTTTTAGTAGATTTTCAGCTTTCACATGATGTTTGGCCCAGAAAAACATCGCCTAAAATCTCTCCAATCAAGGGCAATCAACAGTAAACAATTCATCGGTTAATCTTCTTGTCATCACCTGTTCACGTCGTGATTAAAGGGGTGACAACTAATGACATTACATTGCTGATTACTGATGAGATTTGAGCTATTACGGATTTAAATATTTCAATCTAAGAATCCCATCATATCCAGAGATGCCAGAACAGCAGTAATCTGGTCTGCAACTTCAAACTGAGGACTATGAAAAGCCGAGAAGCAACGTTTTTGTTAAAAAAAAAGTTGAAGGGGAAATAATACATTTACCAGTAGCAGTGCATGAAAAAATAAAATCTAAATCACACTACAATTAAACAAACGTTAATAAAAAACAGTGGTTAACTGACAAAGCACTGCATAATATTGTGTTTTTCAACACGTTCACGGAAAAGAAGCCTCTTATCAGCCGCCACTATCAAATACGTGAGGAGCTCTTATACCACAATGCACTGCATACGTGTCACAGCTGGGTACAACGTGTTCTGACTGTTAGAGCGCATGAAGGAGTGAGATCTCACGCATGACATGCAGTGACACACTGACTCAACATGTATGTGATGTCACAATGAGCACAGCTCAACAAAACCAACACTCATTGTTTAAAATAAGCCGTCTATAAAAATAAACAGCTTTTAAGAGAATGTCTTTGGAAGACAAAGAGAAAGGAAACGGAACTGTTTGAACTCTGTATTTTTTTGATGGTATCATTTTACAGACTAAACCGGATGTTCACGGCTATATCAACTTATATTCAAACTAATTGTGAAAATGTATGAATTTTATTGCATCAGTTAAACAAACCAAGTGACGTTCACAACACCACAAGCACACTTCAAGCCAACCATTACATCTCAAGATGTTAGTTTTAAAACCACACTGTACTCCTAAAGGGGTCATCGGATGCCCATTTTCCACAAACTGATGATTCTTTAGGGTCTTAATGAAAACTCTGTAACATGCAAAATTAGCTCTGTTTTCCTCAAGTTAGTCAATGTTACTTTATATGCTAATGAGCTGACCACGCCCCTCTCTTCTGTAAGGAGCAGACTGTTAGCTTCAGCCATGAAACTTGACACAATGGCAGACTGATGACAGCTCACTCAGGGCGGGTCTAAGGTAAGACGGTCCTGTCAATCAACTGTGGTGGGAGGGGCCTGTGCAGTCATTCTGACTGGAATCTCAGCCTGCTATTTTTTGGGCCACTGTATATCATTTTTTGGAGACCAACCAATGATGTGCAGCGTAAGTGCCACCGCTTGATCTAAACATGCAGGTAGACAACTAAAGCAGAAGGTCCACTGGCACGCTGATATTAAATGGCGCCAGAGCCCAGATGGCCTGACAGCAGGGGTAAGGGTAGGTGGTAGTCCAACAAATCCAGGATGTTCTCACAGTAACACCAACAGACTGTTTGGATACATTTCAGATGCTTTTCTAATCCCTGTATCCAGAGATCTGTTCATGTGTATCAATGTTGACATGTATCAACCATAACAGATAATCAAATGACACAAGCCAGAAGATTTAGTACGGCTGTCTACTTGGTGTCCTCTCATCTAAAATAAGTCACTCGAGACTTGAAACTATGTTGTTCATCTACATTTTTTTCTTTAAACACAAGGCTTTGATTACAAGAACTTGTTACAGTAAATCACTGCAAATCACACAGAACACAAAAATATACAAAGCAGGAAAGAAAATAAGATTAGGGCAAGAAGTGTGATACAGGGAAAAAGAAACTGAACTGAACTTACCTGAAAAGAATGCAAGCCACTGTCCTTTTGACGGTTCCTCCTAAAAACAAGAGAATTCATTAATGACATTATAACAAGAAGCACAAAACCATTCATGCTAAAAATGCACTGCTTGAAAACATTGTTTCAAATGTTGATGTCCTTCAGAATGAAATGTGCAGAGCTGTAGGTGCAAAAACAGCACAAGATCTACTCTTACATTCATTCTTCTGGTGTTTACCAATAACAGTATCTGTTTTGCTTCCTCTATTATTTATGACCGCTAAATAAGCGTCATTGCACAGTGCATGTGGGCAATCATATTGTAATGTTTTCAGATTTCAGTGATCAGGACCTTAGTTTTACAAGCTTAGTTTAAACAGATGATCTTTCTGGACAAGGGAGAAAGCTTTTAGTACAAGGTAACTCTTTCAACATACATAAAATAGCAGATAATGCATTTAGAGGGTCTAAATACCTGTAATCAGCTGATGCCATATTTTCCATACAAATCCTATCAGGTCCTTGGCATTCCATCGGCTAGATTTAAAAGAAAAACAACACATGTTATATGTTAAATAAACAATATATTAATAGGAGATTTTCTTTTTCAGAACAGCAAGGTGAAAAACGTAGGTTTTATGTAGAAGTTACAGCAATCAAAGTGATATAAACTGAACCACCCAGTGTCCACCAAGTGTAACTTCCAATATCTACAATCTAGGCAATGAAGTGAATTTTAAGTAAATACAATGTTCACTTAAACCCAAAGATACACAGGGTCCAGTATTTTTATTATACAATCTAGAAGAGAGTGAAATGTAGATTTAAAACAAATTTAAACTTCAAAAGTTCTTAGCATTTTGAAGTTTTGCTGCTTTAATTTTAGGTTTACTCCAAGTTAAACTTTCAATTATTAAAAAAAGAAAAAAAAAAAAAGTGGTTTTAGATTTCTGTCTACCTTACAAACTATATATCTAATTATATTGGTCATCCGCCATTAAAAAACCCATATTAGTTGACCTCAAGTTGACCAAGAGATGTTTTAGTAAAGCCGAGACATCTGTAATTGTGTCTAAAGCACGTCACTGTGGTGTACCAATAAATGCTCTGAACACTGTGGTCTGAGGTGAAGCCAGAATCCAAACACACACCTAACAGCATAAACATGAGGCAGCGAGACGTCCTCGTCAAAACACGGTTCCGATAAAAGCAAGCCCTGCAATTTACCTCTGATTTTCCACAGAGATGCATTATGTGCCGTCTCCCATAAACAAGGACAAGAAGGATAATTAGCTGTTCCTGTCTCTGTGTACCGCCATGGATTAATTCTTATTGTTGTTGATGCTCTGTTTTTGTCCATGTAATCAAAGTCAATGAGTGCCAAAACAAAATTGTACCCATTGACTTTCATTCTAAAGTAAGTACATATATAAATTACACATATATTTTAAGTTTTTTGTATTTTTTTTGGCTCACCATCCAAAATTTGATGCAAACTGCTTTATTTATGTTGCCAGATCAATTGAAGCTGGGTTTGCTAAAACTCTCCCTCTTAGTGCGAGCAATAGTGATAGTGATGCGTGCAGGAGGAAAAAGAGAAGGCCGTGGAGATAAGCCTAGGAAGCAGACTTACGGTGGGGTCCTGGTTGTCTGGGTGCTCGGTCAATGTGGGACTGTGTTTGGGCTTCCTGTTTCTCTGAGCCTCGTGTGGCGACGGCAGCAGCAGACGGCTGTCACCTTCCTCTGTGACCCTCACACCCGGAGACGGGACGTTCTCTTTATCACCCTCGACCCTGAGAAAGACACAGTTTCACTTTCAGACACCACAGAATGAACACGAGACGAGGCGAGGACTTTCTGTGCTTGCCCTTTATTCAAAGAATCAACTCACAAAAGCAGAGCAGAAACGAATCCTCATCTGACTGTTTATTTACATCAGTCTCTCGAGGTGGATCGGTGCGTGCCACGCAGCACAACTGCTGAGACACTAATCTAATGTTTTCTGTGTCTCTGTGGATAGTTTGCTCAGAGTTCCTGTCAACAGGATTAGTTAGATCGCTCAGAGATCCAGCCGGCGATGACCCAAGCTAGAAAGGATCATGACTAATCCACATGTTTTATCAAATCACTGTAATAATATGGGATTAACTCAATACTTTCGCGAGGCTACAATTAGTGACAGGTCAATACACAGCAGCTAGGCTGGCTGTTCTGCAGATATTTGGTCGTTTTAAAATGTACGCAATCATGTACTTCAAATAAAATACATGGTAAATGTAATTTATAATTTAATATATGATTAATTTATTTTATAATATTAATTATAATATTAGTTAATTTTATAATATTCATTTTAAAAGCATTAAAAATCATACTGACCCCAATTATTTGAATACTAGCAGTTATTCTATTCAGTGTCGTTCAGGATTATTCAGATCACACACAATCACATCAAAAGACTTGCTAATTATTGCTGGAGCTTAGTATCACAGATGTAAGGAACAGTTGATCACACTGTTTTCGATCACTGGAAAAACATCTTGAGCAACCAAGTTGACTGGACGTTCTGTAATGACCTGGTTAACTGGTGGCACAGACAAGCTACCATGACATTTCGAGTAAAGGTCAGCTCTTACCTGAAACTCTCCTCTTGTTCTCGTAGATGTCTCCTTCTCTCTCGGGCTGTGGACACAGGAGATAAACAGTGGCCAGTTGGATACAAGCCCTCTGAACTCTGACTTGTAGGCATGGGCGAGTTGAAGAGGTGTTGCTCGACTGCGGAGCGAATGGTCTTCTCCAGAAAACTAGGCAGAGAGAGCGAAAGACAGTCAAGGGTCAAACGATGATTGCTTTAATTACAGGAACAATAGAGCTCTTCTAGCTGTTCAGAAGATTGACTAATCATTTATTAAAATGATTTGATTGTGATATCAGGCTCTCTATAATCGCTCACTTTGTTAATTCAGGTCTGCAGTGTCCGGGAGAGATCTGTGAGCTAAAGAACACAAAGAAGAGAAATTATACTGAATTATTACATTTAACATTTCATCCAAATTGTATCCAATGCGAAACTCATAACCAGATTTTTTTTTTTATATTCTGAAAGAAAGTAATATGATGCTATTTATATGTGGTCATACTTAAGTTCAGGCATTTAACTAACTATTAACTACAACGTTTGCCTTAATTAAACCTTATTTGCTGCTAAAAAAGTTAAATACTACGGAAGGATAGTTCCAGAAAATGACTCCACAGTAAAAATAGCAGCATTATCTTTTGTATCCGGAAATAGGCTAAGGGTCCAGACACAACAGTTGTGTCCTTACCAGCAGCGCTGTCCGGGTCAGAGCCAGCTAACCGCTCACAGCTGACTATTCCCTATTTAAATACCATTAGCAAATGATTTCTCGGTATCAAGTGGCATCAAAAGGAATGATCAGTAGATTGTAGGCTACCAAGAAAAGGCCAGCGAGAACAGTTATGTGTTGAGACGGAGGACTAAAGATGGTTAGATGAGGTTTGTCGGTCTTACATAACAACGGTCATACGGTGTACTCCAAGGGTGAGGATGACGAGACCTGAATGCTGGACTGAGAACAAGCTGGCACTAAAAACCGCTAGTCTGTTATCCTAGTCCTTCCATACACTCATCTTCCAAATCTAGTTCACAGCAGTCGGCTAAACATGAGGAAGTCAACTAAGCGATGACTAAAAAGGCCAGAATCAAAGATATACAGATGTACTTGTTTCCTAAAATAATAAAAAAAAAAAAGATTTTTTTTTTATTTGAATAAATTTAATGCATCTTTGCTTAAAAGTGTTTACATAATAGCAAAATTAAAGTAGATCAATTATTAATTAAAAAAATGTTTAATTTAGTCATTTATATTTATCTAAATATAAAAATACATTATCTAAATATTAATTTATTTTTTTAGAATTTTGCTAGTAATTTTGTTATTAAGTAAATATTTTTATTCAGCAAAGATACAATAAATTGAACAAAAGTAAAAAATATATCTTCCAAACAATTTCTTTGAACATCAAACCAACATTTCTGAAAAATTATGTGACACTGAAGACTGTAGTAATGATGCTGAAAATTCATGTGCATCAAAGGAATAAATTATATTTTAAAATATATTCACACGGAAACCTGTGATTTTAATAGTAATAACATTACTATTAATATATTACTATATATTATTTTATATATATTAGTGGTGGGCCGTTATCTTATCGCGCGATAAAAAAAATATCGCCGTTAATCTATTCACAAAGTTGGGTTGGGAGCTGGGTCTGCATTACATGGATTTCTATGGCGACAGATCTATGCCGTTAATCAGCGAGCGCACCACTGATGCTGGCGCGCGCAGTAATTCATTTTCGCTAGAGAAAACCAGATCTACACATGAGGAAACGGGAGCCCGCGAGCTCATTTCAAACTCTCGC
>JAUCNO010000626.1:914682-924883 GCA_032353835.1 Enteromius viviparus | reverse complement strand
GACTGATGTGAGCCAGATCCGTTTATTTAGAAAAATTTAGATTAATAGTTACATTTTATTGTTGTGGGGCAAAGACAGAGCTCCATACACACATACACATTTAAACAAAAAAAAAACAAGAAACCCCAAGAAAAGGGCACTTGAGGCATCCAGGAGGAAAAGGGGCTGGTGCTTAAGCACCCTCCCCGCATTGTTTTGCCTGCTTTTACATAAACCTAAACATAAATCACACACTCTGTGCACAATTTTTTGCTTAAATTCATAGGAAGCACATTTACTTTTTATTTTCATCTTATTACAAATAAACATATAAATGAAGAGTTTATGGTTGCAGTGCAAGTCATACTGATAAAATCCTGCACTGAGTGTCTTGTATCAGTCTGTGAGCGGCTGGTGTTTGTCTCTGAGGTGCAGTGTGTAAATAGCCCACGGCTCTGGTATATACATGACTCCGGGATACTTCCTCCGTAACACCTTGTCGTTCCACAGACAGGCCACCCAGACGCTCACGAACACGAGAGATAGTGAGAAACTGTAGAGCAGGAAGAGCCCGTTACTGTCAGGCAGAAAACCTTTGCGCTTCTGGTGCACGACTGTAGCCATCATAGCAAAGAAAGTGAAAATGAACGGGATGAAAATCTGTCCTTCTGTCACAAGATACCTGTGGAGTACAGATACATTTTAGTTCCAGCTCGACTAAATCAAAATGAAAATTATAAAAATATATGTTTTTGTGCTAACTTTCAAGAACTTAAAGAACAGATAACATTCTATAAAGATTTGTTTATAACTTTGTTAGATGGGAATGGAAATATCTATAAATGTTGTTTTGTGCTGTCAAGCGATTTATTTATTTATTTAAAAAACAAACAAAAAAATATATATTTATATTACACGGCTCCTGAAATGCTTGATTCTGATTGGTCAGTTGAGACATTTGCAAATTTGTTCTTTTCAAATAATAACAGCTCCAAAGTAATAACACATAGCCTGTACTACTTATATGTTTAAAATCCCTCCGCGCCAACATAGATTACCGTTTGGCGCCATCTTGTGACAAACACTGGACAACATAAGGTGCAATTTAATACTTGTAAATAACTAAAATACATCCCTTAGTAAAGGATTGTTAATTTGTGACATTTGAATTGTATTGATTCCTTTCTATTGAGTAGTTTTGAAGGACTTCTATTTTGATACAAACTTAATACGTATCAGTGCTTGCATAAGGCGCGTCCCACTTCCGCTGTCGGGTGTGTGCGCTTTGTGAAGGATGCAGCTTGCCCTTTGTGGCATGCTTTTGCTCTACTGGACTTTTGCATCTCACTGAAAAGGTTTATAAGGTAAAGTTTGTGCAGACTTTGTGCATTTGTATTATGTGAATTGTAATGTAATGGTTTTGTAATTGGTTTATGTAGTGTTTTGTTTTTGTGTCGTAGTTTTTACGGTGTCTACTTGAATGTCAACGTATTAAACATTTTTGGAAACATCAGTTAAAGAGCATGACCATCAATTCAGTTGGTTAGCAACACCCTCATTATATATCCATATGTTAGTCACGTGGTACTATATCGTTTCGCGGAAGGATGAAAATGTTAATTTAAAAGCAATATGCCAATAAAATGTTTCGAGTTCATATTCATGTCCAGTTCTTTTCCTTATGTGGCAAGTAACGTTAGCCGTATAATAAGCGGGATAATGTAGAGGCAGCCGGTAGTTATCACGAAATATCCCCTTCAGCGTGATAAAAGCCTGAATACACTGTCTGGGCTTATTTCTGCGATAACTACCGGCTGCACATTTATATATATATATATACACACACACATTTGTTTTATAACTATTTTTATTAAATAGATTATAGAGATGAACAATCAAATCGAAGTAGGCGGGGCAGAACGTAAGAGACGGAAGTAAGGTAGAAGTAGCGAAATGTTTCATATCTGACAATATTTTTATATTAAATCTTAAACTAATGACAGCTATATATGCAGTGATACAAATTACTCGACGTTTTCCCCAAATATGGTCGTTTAGAATTAAGAACACAAGACGAAACAAAAAAAGTTTAACGTTAACGTTTTCTACATAATTAGTCATACAAGGTCAGAATGATCACTTGCCAACTTTGAAGTTTGAACCGCCAATCTTTCAATGAACGTTACCAGCTCAGAGATGTTTAAGTAACGTTACTAGCCTAACGTTACACCACACCACCCATGAACGAAGACTAAAAAAGCTGACTCACCCTGGTACAACTGAATGAGAGGATTGTGGATGGAAGGATGGATGAGACCTTCAGGCAGATCCCTTAAGAACTGCTTCAGTAAACTGGCTACAGCACAGGCGTCTGCGTCCTGGTGAAGATCCACCTCTTCTCCACCATCAAACCTCTGCCGCAGGTTATCCACGGCCCGGACGCTGCCGTTGACTCTGAACAGGCCCTCCAGACGAAGACCTGGCAGAGACACAGAGAACTCTATAAGTCAATTTGTAGTTAAAACTAACCACATTTCAACTCTTATCTTAATTGCTGAACTAATCTTTAAAAAATACGAGGACATATTTGATAAATGGCATAAAACCTACAGGAAAAAAACAAGCTCAAGTAAAATACTTGGACAGTTTCGTGCTGACATGTCAAAGGCCCAGTGAAGTGATTTTCTTCTCTGAAGGGTTATAGCACCATCCAGAGGAAAACAAGCACCACTGCAGCTTCTGGGATTTAATTGTCAGAGTACAGTATATACAGTTTGGAACAAACAGGGTAATAAACAATAATGTTTAGTGAAATCTAGTTTTTAAGTATTAAAATCTAAATTCTAATCCAAATGATGTCAATAAGATGTGATAGGATATTTTGTTATGTTGTTGTCAATCACAGTTCTTTACCAACAAATTTTTACAGTAAATAAATAAATATTACATGATGTTTTACAAAAATACGATTATAAATGCTGCTACTAGAGCACATCTCTTTTTATTTGGTTTAACCTTGATACGGTACAGTTACCTAATTGTGACAGTCAGAGCTTGGTCTTTGTTGGCTACAGGTTTGGAGCTGTTTATTAAAACAGTAAAAGCTGTGACTTTATGTTCTTATACTTTGTCAAGTAGAAAAAGACACTGCTTGCCAGTTCATTCACTTCAGCCAACATGGTCAGAGTGCTATGAGTGGACCCACAGTATTATTTAAAAGCAGCACACACACAAAAAATAAAATGTGTAAAAAAAAAAAAATGCATGTATAAGAATTTAAATAAATTTAAGTTTTGTCAAAGTGTTTTAGACAAATTAAAACATGGCCTTTTTTTAAAATTGACTACATCATTGACGACAAAAAAAAAACCTTTGTACAAGTCACATAAAAGGATTACTCATTAAACAAATTAAAGTAAGGCTATTTAAAAAAAAAAAATAATAATAAAAAAAAAAAATATATATATATATATATATATATCAAAATAAAAATAGAAAACTAAAAAAAAAAGTAATAATCTGAAAAGAATATGAAAGAAAAAACATCTGTAAACCATGCTTGTGTGAGAAGTATTTATGATTTTACACAAAAACATATATATTTTTATTTATTTATTTATTTATTATATATATATATATATATATGTGTGTGTGTAAGTGAAGTTTAAGTAAAATGTATATTTTACTCTATTATATTATTTTTGGCCCTGGAATCGTTCACTATAAAGGTCAAAAATGGCAAAACGAAGTATTCTGTTATTTGATACTACAAGATTTGGCGCACCTCTGACAACAATCATAAATCGCCCATTAACTCTTAGGCCTGTATCAGTCACCTGATGACTTCTTCTTTGTGAAATTGCAGTAGGCCAGGATGTGATGTGTAGCATTATAGCATTATAATTGTTCACTAAAGAAAGAGACACTCAAGTTACTTTTAATTCTTTATCATTGTCCCCAGATCAGATTTCTTCACACCAACCACAATCAGGGCGAACACGTGAGTGGAGAAAGCAACTCTTACCATGCTTTTCCAGATACTCCACCATACACCGGACCACCACAGGAACCCCATCCTTGACAAGTCCCAGATCTCTCAACTCCAGCAGGGACACGCCGAAGATCTTCTTCCCTCCTGTGACGGTGGCTGGAGAGGGTTTGATCATGGGCAGCTGCACCATCCTCTTCATGTCCTCCTTGATCTGAACAGCTGCCTTGTTGTGCTTAGAAAAGCAGAAGAGAAAGGAGCAGTCAACCACCTCCACCGTTCTGACCGTCTGCATCTTGAAGACCCCTAGTCCATATCACCCTTTATAGGCTTTTCTTTCTGCCAGTGTAGGTGGATCTGTCAGGGGCAGGAAACAGAAGGGACGGAGTCTGATGTGTGTGTGTGTGTGTGTGTGTGTGTGTGTGTGTGTGTCTACGTCAGGAGAGGTTGCCATGCACCTGTAACCAGGTGAGAGGAAACACACTCAAGCTGAGAACAGGGTTTATTATGGATTAGCTTCGAATGTTATGCATTCAGGAAGTTATACTGATATGGTGAACAAATATTTACAATATGTAATCAGTGAAAACTATTCGAAATTAAAGTTAAATTGTTAGGTATTACACCCAAAGTATATGCCAGTTTTATTTTAGAATTGTTAATATATTATAATATATTAAATATGTTATATATGGTAGTATTTTTATTCTGAAAAATAAAACATTTTATTTTTTTAAACAAATGTTATCTGGTTAACCGTTAAAATAAAAGAAAATAATAAAATATAAAAAAAATAATAATAAAAAATTAAATTAAAGTGTCATTTTAAATTTATTTTATTATTATGATGATTTATAATTTCATTTATTGATGAAATGAAAATATAAAAATCCATATTTTAGTAGTTTTCCAAAAAAAAATGTGATGGATGATAGCCAGTTTTAATTTAGTAGAGAGTATGTTAACCATTGTAAATTGTTAAAACTTTTTCATGTAATATTTTTTCTATATTTATATAATATTTAAAAACTCCTAGATCAGCTTAAATTAGCTAAGACCATCAAACCGTTTTAGGCCAGTTTGAAATTTTTGAGCACGCTATATGTACAAAATATCTATCTGCAGTAATTTTTTTAATGCAGTAATGAAGTATTCAGTTGCATTGTGGAAAAGAGTTCATGCACACCCTAATTTAACAAAAAATTTCATTTTTTTTATTGAAGAGTAACATCCATATAATAAATTTAGTGTTCTTACAAGAACACAGATACAATGCATCCTTCTAAAGACATGAATGGATTGTATTCAGTAAATGAGAAGGTTTCCTGCTCATTCTGTTCTCTACAGTCTATTATGTGAGCATCTTCTAATTGGATGAGCTGTACGAAATGTCCTTTTTCAGCAGTGCATGACCCAGGCCACATTGTAAACACACAATGTTTATACTATAGCCTACACAGAAGCTTAATCAGCTCAAATACCATGCAGTAGAAGTGTATTTATCTTTTGACAGCAGACATGACATCATTTTGCTTGAGTGTCAATTCAATTTTAACTTCTGCTGTCAAATGATTAATCACTAAAAAATGTTGATTGCATAATGTGAGTGGGTTCTGTTTATATTTATAAGTTTACATAAATACACACATGTACAGTGTAAATATTTACATCTCAAGGGTATATTTATGTCCATATAATTTATATTATAAATAGATTTGATATATATAAGCATAACTTATTTTTATGAAATATTTACATGTATGTGTATGTATTTATATATACATAATAAATATCTTGAAATCAGCTGTCCTGCATTTTTCCATACATTTCTTCAAAATCATTCAAATAATGATGATTATTAACATGGAATCTTATTTCTGAATATGCTTGCTAAAGTCTTTAGCATTTTGTTCTTCAAGTTGGCATTAAGAACATAAGCCTGTCTGAGCTACTCATGAGAGACCAACAGGAACAGATGTCCATGAAATCACCCCAACCTCACACAGGGTCCTGTGTGGGATTGGCGTTAGCATACAAGCATGCCATTCACAGTCAATGAGAGTAATAGAAAACTTTGTGATGCAAGTTTCCATTACAGGTTCAGACAAAGTCCTAATTAATGACACCCCCCAGCTTTGACTCTTTTGGGAAGTCAATAGATCGTCAAACCCTCCCCCATAGACTGCAAAGTACACCTCAGTAAACTCATGTCACATGATATTCCTTTTGATTTCTAGCTGAGGAGTCTGAGTTAGCTCAAAAACTGGACTTTAAATACCCACTGTGCTAAAGACATTTTTCAACTTAAATGATCACAATTGACAGCACAGACATTAACAGAAATCATAACAGCCCCAAACATTTGCTACAAAAGCTGGGGTTTTGTCTTTTGATGATTTCATGAACTCCATCTCTGTTAGGTGAGAAGCGAGTCTCGGCATGTCCATTCATATCTCTCACACGCATGCGCTCACACATGCTGTGTGTGGTCCTGACAGCAACTGGTTGTAGCAGCGCATGCTAGCAACAGCTGCAGATCCTCTCTGCTATTATAGAAACACAAGCACACTTTGAAAACACTTAATAAGGGATACACTGATAAGGGATAACTTTGTACCTTATTTAACTCTAAAAGGTGCATTTTAGTACCCTTAAGTAGTATGTATACTTAAAATACTACTATGAACCTTCTAAGGTTTAAATAAAATACAAAGTTATCCATTTGATGTTACTGTCCTAATAAAAAAAGCACCAAAGCAATGTTGATTTATTTATAAAGTTTCATTAAGTGTGAAGCCGACACTAGAGTGTCAGTTCCAGGTAGCCTAACACAAGAGACATTGTTAACAGATGGGAAGAAATGACTTCAGTCTTGCGGCTTTTACCCAGGTTTAAGTCCAGGATCACAGCCAGCACTCTTTGCACATTGATGCATGCAGAAACTCCACAGTAATTATGTGCAAACTCAAACACACACACTTTCATACTGGCTGAGTTCCCTGCCTTATAAGGAGTTGACCAGCATGTTTTTTGTACTTACACAGATGGTTATTGCTCCAGCCCCCATCTCCCTCTTCTTCCAGGAAGAGCCTGTAGAGTGATGAATTCCCCAAATTCCTTCTCCTTTCTTACAGTGGCCTCCTTAACATCCCATAACAAAGTCCCTGGGTCATAATGTGTTGTTTAGTCCATCTCTGGATAGGGTAGACGTGTCCGAAAACTTCAGAAGCTACGGAGAGGAGTCAGCCTCCCTTTCCTAAAGCTCAGTGGAGCTTAGTGACTCTTCACCAAATGAAATCTGAGCCCTGCGCTCTAATTGGCTGGTGTTGTGAGTCACATGACCAGCTGGCCCAAACCTTTGAGGGTCTCTCCACATGGGGCAAATGAGAGGAAGCTGCGTCAATTACCAATTCACAACTTTTCAGGGTTGGTGTAAGGGGGCTTTGTTCGTCTTAATACATTTTAAAGATTAAACTTGATGTTGTAGGAAATTCAGCTTTTCTGGGAATCTCCTTTCCAACTACACTGAGAAAATCAAGACCAACATTAGCTGCGTGTAAATTTGTATGCACAGGCTTTTGTGCACAAGTAGGAAGACTACTAGTCCCTAAAAGCTTTACTAATGGATGTATTATGCAGTGGCCACAAATGTAAAACAATCCTAAACTTATATGTTATGTATTTATCAAAGCAAATGTCATATTTTTAAGTCATGACCCTTCATATTGACTCTGTTTACTCTCTTATTCATCTTCAGGGGATGCTTTAAAGCTTTGTGAAAAAGGTTTAGCAAAAGTATCTATGTGTATAAGTGTCAATTTTTCAAAATTGAGATGAAAACTGCATAAATACTCTTTCCATTGATATCTTGTGTGTTAGTATAGGACAATATTTGGCAGAGATAACCATTTTGTCATCTGAAAAAAAAAATGCAAATAAAAACAAAATACTGAGAAAATCCCCTTTAAAATTGTCCAAATTAATTCTTAGCAATGCATATTACTCATCAAAAATTATGTTTTAATATATTCCTGGTAGGAAATTTATAAAATATCTTCATGGAACAAGAAAAATAATTGCGATCCATACAATGTATTTTTGGCTATTGCAACATATATACCCCATACTCCACTTTAAGTGCATTATTATTAAAAAAAACAATGCATATATAATTTTTCTCTTACTATTTTAACTTTAAAACTTTAAAATGTGGCTGGTTTTTATGATTACAGATTTTGAAATACTAATAAGTTATAGTCTTTCATAAATTAATAAGACTGAGCAGCTACATGGCACTCATTACATTAACATATATCTACAGCAAACCTTGTTTACAGGTGCATTTGTTTACTATTCATTTGTTTACATTTTTGTCTCCCAATGTCTCTTGCATGTAGTACTTGGTGTGGTCTTCTGTCCACTTACACGGGTGAAAACAGTGGGTTCTTATCTCACGGGAACAAAACTCACTACACCATGAACCTCCCACTTCATGACAGCTGACACACAAGCAGACCACCAGAGTCAGCCTAATGAACAACACTGAGGGGACGAAAGAAGTGTGAAATAAGGAGGCACTAGAAGGAAGTAAGTGCAATATCAGAATTTAAATGACGTTTCCAGTTAAGCATTAGCACACCTGAAGGGCACAATAGCTTGATTATTTATTGTTTTCAAGCATGTGTTTGAGTGTCAAGTTGTCCCTTGAAATTTCTAATGTTTTTTTTTTCTTTAAGGTCTAAGGGCACAGTATGTCCTTACATTCTCACCTTAATCACCTTCGCAATAAATGCACCATTAATATCATCTGATACTCACTAATTACTGAGTAGCAACAGGAACAAATGAGAACAGATGCTTAACTAAATCAATCAACCCAGATGAACAGGTCTTTGTTCGTCTGACCTCTCTCACCGCCCAGCCTGTTACATAACACACATCTCCAACAGGCTTGATGGACAAGGGTTTGAGTAGGCAAACCCGGCTGATCTCGGGTGTCATGGTAACCACATTGGCCAATGGCAGCAGGAAGATTGCTATGCAGTTACCACAGAGCTTAATGGGATGTTCTGGGAGGCTGCCAGAGTGTTACTATGCGGATGCTATGATGTTCTAAATGGTTGTTACTGTGTAGGTCATTACTATGAGGTTTTCAGGGGGTTGCTAAAAATACTCCAAAAACTTAAAAGGTACAAGGACTATAAAATGGTAAAAAATTTAATTGTTGATTTGTCAATGCAATATATAAGCTAGGATATGAATTCAACAAATGTGACAAAATGTCAACAGCAAATACAAGTTTTTGGATCCAAAATTCATTTGCTTTGGTAGCTTTTGACAATCTATGAAAACATAGCATTTTTTTTATTGAATCTATTTTTACAGTCAATCGCACATAAGCTCTTTCCTATAAGTGGAATTTTTTTGGAATGGTCCAATGTCCTTGGAAACCCTTTTTCTGGTTAGCATCATTACTGAGGAAGCGGATGGTGACCTTGTCTCCATTGACAGATATAGATGGTATGTTGGAGCCACAAAATTTTCCTAAATGAAGAGAAAATGCAGTATGATAATGTGGAATATGCAGCTGAGCTGACTATAAAACCAATGACATTTTTACATCAAAGATGCTAGGCTATCATCCAACCTTTTGATGACCCCCACACATCAAAGATCTCAACGTAATCCACACACTGCCCCAGCAAATTAACAGCCTGAAGTTCAAAGTGAGTGAAGGTGATATGGATTCCAGTGGTTGAGGGAATGGAGATAGTCCAGGTGCACACTGCTTGGCTCGGGTACTCATTGGGCCAGTTGGGTGATTGAAGGTCCCCTTTCTGACTGGTGAAGTGCCCGCCGCAACCAATAGCAGCTGGAGATGAACAGACAGAAGCAGGCCAAATGTTGTTTTGTTGTTTCAATGCTGTTACTAAGGGTTGCTAGTGTACAGTAAGCATCCATTTGTAGCAGTCAGATTAATGAAAGCTGTAAAATTTGTGTGTTATTTAGTTTTTCTTATTAGTTAATAAACTATTTTCTGTAGAATCTGTTATAATTTTTCAGACTGTTTGGGTTTGGTAGCTAGCATGAAATTCTCCAGACTGTAAACGCCACAAAAATCGTGTAATATATACCAGCATGTTGCTCTGGCGTGGTTATGTAGTGCTTTAGTTGTTTGTCTAGTTAGTTTGAAAGCATGACAAATAGTATACTAATTCTTGCCTTAACCAGCAC
>JAUCNO010000626.1:901343-914582 GCA_032353835.1 Enteromius viviparus | reverse complement strand
TGTTTCTAAAAATTCTTAAATGTCCTAAATTAGCAAAGGTCTAGTCCTGGCTTAATCTAATTCCTATCCAGGAAACCAGCCCCCTGAGTTTATAAGCTAAAATTTTTTATTAATTTGATTAGTTCCAATGACCATTTTCATTTGTAATTTTATTTTTTATTTTAATTCTGTTGTGGAAATGGTCTTCCAAATTCCAAACTCCAAAAGAGTTTATTTTGTATTTATTTATTTTTTGAATAATTGTTTTTGTTCTTGCACAGGCATTTTACAAAGTGTGAGTATGACAGAATTTTTCATTTTTGGTGGGGGAACTGTCCCTTTAAGATAACATTTTGCATGGTTTGTCAATTAAAAACTACACCAAATGACTGCAGTATAAAATCATTAAAATGGACAACAGGAAACCAAATTTTGACATTAGAATTATTTGGCAATATCTACTTTTTTGTGATAAACATGGGTTTCAATTTGAAAAATCTGGATGCTCAAGCAGGACCTGTTGAGAACAAAAGTGTGACAAACTTCACTTCAGCAGATCATAAATATTACAGATCTAGGCAAAGCTTTCCAAAACAAGACAGTATTTGCTGTATCAATAGAGCACTAAAAGCTGTGTTAGCTGCTCTTGGAGTCTTTTCTGAGCCCTGAGCGGCATGCAATGTAAATGATGTCACATTGTTAGTCCGTCTGGTGTTAAGCCCCTCTACGTGAGCGGGACGGCCAAACACCGCCTTGGCTTTGACACAAACAACTCTGCGTCCTGCCTTAAGTATATTATCAGGCCGCTTCTTTAGGGAGCACACGGCCAAAGAAGCTTACCATTCATTAATGTTACTCTGCCAAGCTTTACACTGGACTTCAGCTTGTAATCAGCGCTGTGGTCTTTTTGACCCGGCCCATGCAAGAATGGCGTTCTTAAACAAGTCAAATGGGATAACTGCTATAATCTTTCAAGAGGTAGACATACTAAGAGTTTCAAGTCCAAATCCTCAGACGAAAGGGAAAGGAGGAGCACGCTGGGAAAGAGATACTCGTGGGGAATCTGTGTTCGAGTCTCACACAGGCCTCTGCAGGTTTAGTTTAGTCTTAGTCTGTAGTCTGTGTTTGAGTTTGAGTTTGGATAGGTGTGGAGGGGAGGTGGGTTCTCCGGTCTGAGCTTAGTTAGTACAGAAAAGATATAGATGCTCTAGAGGAACAGAAAGAAGGTTGCTTTAAGCAGGAATTATAGAAAAGAGAGTTCCTGTATTTCTTTAGATTTGAAAACAAACACTTTTTTGGGGATTCCTTAATGATTCTGGTTCTTATTTTGGAATTATATAAATATCTGAACACGATTTTCTGTCTTTTTTTTTTTTTTACTGTATTTTTGTATACTGTAAAAATGTTTTGCTGTAATTATGCAGCTGGATTCCAGTAACTTACTGTAAATTAATATTTATCAAATTTATTGGCAAAGATAAATGAACATTAAAAATGAAAAAGTCTTTAGCTTTATAGACTAAAACTATTGAAAAAAACTGCCTCATGCAAAGCATTCTGGGAACCAGAAATCCTCATCAAGCCTTTTCTGTTTTTTTCTAATATTTGTACCCAGAAATGCTTTGCATGAGGCAGTTGTTTTATTTCTTTTTTTCCTGTAAAGATAAAGACTTTTTAATGTTTAATGTTCATTTATCTTTGAGCAAACTGTTGCCCATAAATAACAAAAATCTACAGTAAGTTACTGGCATCCATTCTACATGAATTTTTTTTACAGTAAAATGTGGTCAGTTGTAAGGTTTTTAAATCAGTTACACATATTCTGACTTCAAATGTTATATATTATCAATATTATAAGTTTTGTCTGGCAGATGAATACAGTTCAGATGATAAATAACTTTATTTGATAAGTTGTCAATATTCAAAACAGATTAATTAAAAAATAACAGTATTTGCTGTTTTTACTGTATTTTTAATCAAATATATGCAGATTTAACGGTGATAAAATACTTTTTCTGGAACATTTAAAAATCTTAATGATCCTAGACTTTTGAACAGTAGTTTATGTATTTAAAATATTACTGTTATTGACGCTTTAATGCAGTGAGCAACTTTGTTTTAGTAAATTAAAAGATTAGCTTGACTATTTTTCAACCAGGAAATATGAAACCCAAAAGATTAAAAAAAAGACAAAAACTGTAGTACTTAATTTAATAAAAGTTCTAATTCTAATTCCATTGAACAATTCCAATTGATACTATTTCTGAGGAAGCACCAGCTGTCCTAATTATACTAAAAAACAAGAATAATACACAATAAAAGTATAATTTACTACAACAAATTATGTTTAATTAAACATTATCCTATGAACAATTAGTCAGCAATTACTTATTAATTTCAATGAGCTTTAGCCACAGTGTTAATAACAGAAGTCAAGAACCGTTTTCAGTAAGTCATTAGTCTAATTCGCTGTTTTGTGAGTCCTTTTAAACAATTCATTTAACATTTAACAGAACTAATTATCATAAGGCATTTAATCCGAGTATTTTTGAGGAAATAACCCAAAACCCAGCCATAACAAACTCACACTCCAGGGCTGATGACATTTCAAGCCTCATGTTCTCCTGCCTCTTCATCATAATTATTGTTATCATATTTTAGCCAATTCTTGGCATCACATGCCCAAACATTGTCTTCGAAACAAGGGGGAGTCTGGGTAAATGGGGGGTGTTGGGAAAAGAAATGAGGGGGATGGAGAGAAAGAGAGAGAGGGAGAGGGATGGAGAGGATTAGGCATCGGGATCCCTTGGGCATTGTCTGGAAATCTGGAGATAAAGAAGGCAGGGGCAGGTGGTCAGAACGCAGGGGGAGGGAGGTGTGTTTCTGGGGGCCGATCTGAAAGGCTGGGGGCAAACATGCATTCATTAGCCGAGTGTATGTTCTTACTCAGCACAGTCACCGTCCAGCTGAACCGACACATGTGACCCGATCGCCGGATGCTCACTTGGATTTGCCGTTCATCTGATCTGCCAAATCAGTTGAGATGAGACGAATGGCACTATAACACACTTAATTAGATTGATATGATATGCATATTTATCACACTCCTCAATAGAGTACTCGATTCTGATTGGTCAGTCTTGGCGTATTTTTGGAAAGTGACACGAAATTATATAAATGTGCTTATTTCGTGCCATTCTTGCATCTATGATTTCTTTCTCTTATTTAAACATTTCAGTTCGAATTAATATTTTATATCATATATATTTTTAAACATTATTGTGGTGAAGACAATATTTTTTGTTTATACTATAAGTATATGTGCTGTGTTTATTTATTTTGAGTGTATACATAGAGACACATACATGCAGTACATATTTTAAAAATATGTATATGCGTCTATATGTTTATATTATTATTTTTTTATATTATATATAATTACATTTAATATATGAACATAGCATATCTTTCTTAAATGTATGTTCATGTGTTTGCATGTGTATATAATAAATATAAACAGTACATATATTATGTAAACAAAACTTTTATTTTGGATGCAATTAATTGTTTAACAGCACTGAAAATAATGAATAAATATGCATCTTAAAACTAGTAAAATAGACTTATTAGTATAATGCAATACTGTAATATTTTAAAGCATCTTGGAAAACCTTGGAAAAACCATAGTAAATTAACATTGTAAGCATTCATTACCATGGTGGTAACAGTAAAGTTTTCAGTAGCATTGAGAAATCAAATGATTTTGTGAATCATTTTGTTTAAATGATTCATTCATTCCAAACTGATTCACTGATTTGAATCACTCTAGTCACCGCATTGAAATTGTTGATTAGGTTTCTGACTAATGAATTAGAATATTTTCTATCTTTAATAGGATGTGATTGTGTTTGTTATTTTATGCAAGATGACTACTGCTCTGATTATAAAATTAAATTACATTCATTATATTTTTTATGAGATGTTGACTACCTAAATAGCTTCAGTATTCTTTGATTATAGCTTGATTTCCTCAACACTATTACTTCCACTACTCTCTAACTTTCATAAGTGTTTTTTTTCTCTCTCCTCTCCCACCCACCTCAGCATCAGATAAACAAACACTCAGGATATCCTGAAGAAACTGAAGTCTTAGCCAAAGGCTCTGGCCTAAATGGAGCGTCATTAACTCCACAGAGCTCCTCATGTTAGATATGCAGCTAATTAGAGGTCCATTCACATGTGAACCGGCGCAGACGCTCTTACCTGCCGGCTGATAAAGACAGCACCGCTCTCCAAACTTCAGCGCTCTTGTTTTCTTTAGTGGCTGTTGTGTTTGTTTTGTGTTTTGAGGGACGTCCACTCAGATGGGATACTGATTGACATGTGAATGTCCTGATGGGACTGAGAAAATAGTGTTTGTTAAGAGCAAAACAAGGATTTGGGGTACTTTTTTAAATGGGTTGGACTTGAAATGACTGTACGTGAATCTGTTTAATTGGTAGTCCCAGAGAGATGTTCTCATCCTACTGCAAGCAGATAGGATTTAGCCGAGCGAAATTTCCACAAGGGTCTCTGGAGATTCCCTACACCCCTGAGTCAACTTTAGTTAATGGTCTTAGCTTAAGATGCCTTACTATGAGATTAATTCATTAAGTAAAGTGTGTGTGTGATTTAGACTCCACCTTAACAATTAGTGTTGAAACAAATCAGTGCAGTGTCACATTACGCCAGCACACACACAGCTTGGTTTTGTGGTTTATGGGGACGCTCCATAGGGTTTTGACTTATGCAAAATGGGTAGTGTCCTCATAAACTACCTTAAGATAGTAATACCTCTGTCATACCTATGTCATTATACAAATATTTGTCTCTGTAAACAACAAGAACCAGTGCACACACACACATTGACTTACCTAATATATCTAGATATCACATTTCAGTTCATTTAATGATTCTTTGCACTTTTGGAACAGAGCCTGTAAAACTGGCCCAAATTATATACAGTATTGTTTGTTTTAAAGAATTTAACAATCCTTTAGTTCAGCAATTAAGCATTAAATTGACCAAAAATTACAGTAAAGAAATGCATAATGTTACAAAAGGTTCCTATTTCAAATAAAAGGGGTTCTTCGTGTGCATAATTAGTTTTGTCACTGAGCAAATCAGCTTATTAGAGTCAATTCAGCTTTGTTTATAAATAAATGTCACTTTACATATTAATGTTCAAACAGAAAATAGTTGATATAGTAAATTGGGTAACATTCCTCAGTATTACTGTTTTTTTTTTGTATCTAATAAATGTACCTTGTTGAAAATAATAGATTTCTTTCAGAAAAATCTCATTCGAACCCTGAACTTTTAAACAGTAAGTACTTAATTACCAAAATCTATCATACCTACACTAGTTAATCACAGGTAACCGTAACATTTCTAGTTCATTTTAAGGTTAGTGATGTCCAAATAGCAGCGGTGAATTAGTTGAGAACCACTCTGACTGATGCAATCAATGAATCAGACGTTAGTTGAACAGCTGTTTTGTGGTTTTCTGTTGAGGCTATCACTGCTCTTTAGCACAAACTTGACTTCTGATGGCTTTCGGAGTGAATGCACCTTAAGAACGCAAGCTCACAACATAGACTATCCTGTAGATTCAGCCGAAACACGACTCAAAATGATTCAAGAAACTAATAAAGGGAGTAATAAAGTTTATTTGATCATTTATTCACTCTCACGACTGACTGTCTTTCATCTGCTGAAGATATTTTGAAGATGGTAACCAAACAGTTGCGGTGTTGACCTCCGTAGTGTTTTTTGTCCATACTATGGAAGTCAATGGGAATCAAACCATTTAGTTACAAAAACATACAGAAATCACTGGTTCCAGAAGCAGTTTTGATTCCAAATGCTAACAAATACACACACCCACTTACACCAAACACCTCCCCCTACAACTAATCACTCCAGCGCAACACACATTGTTGCTGTATGTAAATGCAGACACACTAGGAGAGAGAGAAGGGGGATGCAGAGAGGATTTTTTTAGAGGATAATGTGGGGGTAAAGGACAGGGGCCCACACCCCTCCACAACGGAGGGATTACCTCTTTCTCTCTCTCTCTCTCTTTCTGTTCTTCATCTCCTCTGGGTGGCCTCCTGCTTCCCATCAGGAATGGAGACAGAGAGAGAGAGAGCGTGGAGGGGGGGCCAGTAAAAAGAGAGTGAAAAAAAAACGTTAAACGCACGGACATTCACACAGCAAGGCCAATCGTTGAGAAGCGAGTGAGCTTAATTCCATCAAAGAGAGCGAAAAGCGAGTGATTAATTTATTCGCTCCCTCCTCCCTCGCTTCTCGGCCGCTTTTGACTGCACTCAATGTGGCTCGGTCCAGTAACATCTGGTGCTGGTCGGGGTTTGTCTTTTTTGCTGGCGAGAAAAGGCTCGGCTGTGGGGAAGCACAGATCCAGTTTATTGTTGTTTGTATAAAATGTTCTCTCTTTGGAGATTAAGAACATGTTAAGGAGAAGCTTTGGGTAATTAGATGTGAAATGTTGCTCTTTTTGGAGCGTGAGCGTGATAAGGAAAGGCCAATTAGAGAAACGTTAGTGAGTTTTATCAGGGTTTTTAGTGGGTTTATAAATCTACCCTTTCCTGGTGTTGCTCCAAACCATATGACTGAATACAAATTAGGCCGATTGTCCAGGCTACTCTTTCCCATGAGACTGGTGCTACCAAACCTTCTACATTTCAAATCAAGTGCCATAAGAGACATAGTTCATACTGACTCTTATGATGAGGTCAGCCAATATGTTCAATGGAAGAAAGATTGAAATATTTGGGTGGGTGAATGATGACAAATGTTCATTCTTGGGTGAAATGTCCTTTTAAAACCAAGTGTGCATCAGCTAGAAGCCAAATATTGTGAATGATATCAAGTGCTGGCTAATAGTTTGACATTCATCTGTCAGTTCAGCTTTCTCCTCTTTTCTGTAATGTCAGTTTCAGTTTTTCACAAACATACTAGTCCCTGCTGAAGAGTTGACCCTTCATTTTTACTCTTTCCTATATTCTTCTATATATACTATACGATTATATTATTTTACTACAATTTATATACAATTGTAGTTTTTTTTGTTTGTTAATATATTGAATTTTATTTAAGTTCATATATTTTGTTTTATTCTTGTATTTTTTATTTTATTTTATTTTAACATCTATAATTTAATTAATTTTGTTTTATTTAGTTTAATATCTATACTTTTATTATATCTTTGTTTATTTAATTAAGGTTATCTTAGTTTTTTAATGTAATTAAATTAATGTAATACATTTTAATTTCACAGAATTTCTTTTCTTTTACTCAGTCAAAGTTTATTTTATTTTTAAATTTTATATTTTATAAATGATTTATTCTATTTATAGTTTTATGGATTTTTTTAGTGGAAAGATAATAAGAAATAATTAATAATATTAATAAGAGGTAGTCTCTGAATTCTGATTGGGCAAGTCACACTCGAAATTGTTGTAAAATAGCTAATAATGACACTGAGATCAGATGAATTCTATATTAATGTGGCATGTTTGGTTGATGCTTGGCAGCTGAGAAACTAAACTCCATACTCAAAAAGGATTTTTTTTTTTTTTCAAAAATGTATAGTTTTTGCATTATATTATATCATGTTATTATTTTTTGTACAGTATGCAAATAGACAATATTATAAATAATATAACAGTAAACACACTTCTGCTGTCACAGTTATCTGTATACTGTGATAACACCTGGATATGAACCACAATGTTTTCACCTCAGCGATCACCATCTTAGATCAGTGTGCGAAAAGCGTTTTTTTTTCCTCTCTGAAATGACATACCTTACATGAAAGGCAGTGACATTACACACTCAAGAATAGATCCACAAGTGTGTTTTATAAGCTTTGGCTCTGAAAAGGAAGGCAGATTGGAGCCCCTTAGACATGAGGACTCCCTCGCGAGCCGCTCTGCGATATCTGAAGCATCAAGCTCTTTGAGGGAAGCGAGGAAGACAGAGATGAGAGCTCCCTGTCCCCCGCCGCTCCTGTCCCATCTCTCTGAGAGCTGTGATACGGAGAGACAGAGCCGCGGGAGGCTGCGTGTATCATACACTGAACAGGAGGACACCTTTTAGCTTTTGTCATGAGATTATGAGGATCTGTTCTGCCGCTCTGTTCATTCTATAACCTACTGAGCAGAGACAGAGACAGAGAGAGCTCTTTGTGTGTGTGTGTGTGTGTGCGTGTCTGACTCCTGCCTCACAAGATTGAGGTGCTCTCGTACTAAAGCCATCATTTGTTGTGGTGCTGTAATGCTGTTGTTAAATCATAAAATAATGTTTCAATAATATCTCCATATATCCATGCATAATTCTCTGTTTACAATTCTATTCATCCATGACTCTATCATCTGTCAGTCTATCCATCCATCATTCTATCTATCTACAGTTCCTTCCATCAACCACTGTATTTATCTAAAAATACATTTGTCCATCCATTCATTCATTCAACATTCATACATCCATCTATACATGCATCCACAATTACATCTATAGATATTTACATCCATTAATTCATTCAACATTCATCTATCCACCATCCATCCTTTTATATATCTGCAATTCCATCTGTTCATAAATCCATCCATCCATTCTATCTATCTACCATTCCATCAAAAATTCCATCTACCCAGCCATTTGTTCAACATCCATCCTTCCATTTATCCATTCAGTCAACATCCATCCATTCATTCATTCAACATCCATCTATCCACCCATCGACCATCCATAATTATCTATATACAATTCCATCTATCCATTCTGTCTATCTACCATTCCATCTAAAATTCCATCTATCCATCCATCCATCCATTCATTTGTTCAACATATATCCATTCATTCATTCATTCATTCATTCAACATCCATCTATCCACCCATCCACCATCCATCATTATCTATATACAATTCCATCTATCCATTCTATCTACCATTCCATCTAAAATTCCATCTATCCATCCATCCATTCATTTGTTCAACATCCATCCATCCATTTATCCATTCAGTCAACATCCCTCCATAAATCATCCATCCATCCATCCATCCATCCATCCATCCATTCATTCAACATCCATCTATCCACCCATCAACCAACCATCATTTTATCTATAAACAATTCCATCAATCCATTCTGTCTAACTACCATTTTATACAAAACTCTATATATCCATCCATCCATCCTTATATTTATCTACCGTTCCATCAAAAATTCCATCTATCCATTAATTTGTTCAACATCAATCATCCATCCATTCGTTCATTTGTTCATTCATTTGTACAACATCTTTCCAATCATCGATCCATGCTAAAATTCTAAAATTCTATCCATCCATTCCTTCAACATCCATCTATCTTCCATCCATCATTTTATCTTTGTACAATTCCGTCACTCCATTCTTTCTACCATTTTATCTCAAACTCAATATATCCATCCATCCATTCATTTGTTTAACATCCATCCATCCATTTATCTATTCATTCAACATCCCCCTATCCATCATCCATCCATCCATTTTTCTATTCATTCAACATCCCCCTATCCATCATCCATCCATCCATCCATCCATTCATTAATTCCTTCATTCATTCATTCAACATCCATCTATCCACCCATCAACCATCCATCATTTTATCTATATACAATTCCATCCATCCATTCTGTCTATCTACCATTTTATACAAAACTCTATATATCCATCCATCCATCCTTATATTTATCTACCGTTCCATCAATAATTCTATCCATCCATTCATTTGCGCAACATCGATCTTTCCATCCATTCATTCATTTGTTCATTAATTCGTTCAACATCCTTCCATCCATCTATCCACAAAACCATAATTCTATCTAAAATTCTATCCACTCATTTATTCACCATCCATCCATCTATCCACCATCCATTCTTTTATCTATATACAATTTTATCCATCCATTCTGTCTATCTACCATTTCAGGTCAAATCCATCCATCACTCTGTTTATCTACCATTCTAAAATCCCATCCATCCATCCTTAATTCTTTGTATCTACGTTTTTTTTTTCCATCCATCATTCAATCATTAATTTGTTAACATCCATCCATCCTTCCATACATAATTCTGTATAAAATACCATCCATCCATCAATCCGGTTGTATAATTCCATCCATCCTTCCAAAAAAAAACACAATTTGTCTTATGAAAATAGAAAGTCAGTAAATGTCATGTTTTATTATCTTTGTCCCTCATTTTGAAACCCCCTGATATAGGACACAACTAATAATCCAGATCCATAGCATCTTGTTTCTTCCTCTCCACTCGTTTGCTAGCGAGCACGGCTCTTAAGTTAGTGTGCTTGAGCACTCATCCTCTCACAGTAATTAAATCAAGATCTTTAATCCTCTCTCACTCATCTGAGAGCAAACCACCAGCGTTATGCTGAATCACAACACCTTCCCACTCCTGCAAAAACATCAAAACCGTTCGACCATTTTAATTATGTTTTCATAAAGCTTTGAAAGTCAACAAAAGTAAAATTCGTAATTTGTGGATTGCGGTTTTATGTCTGCTTACATAAAAAACAAATAAACAGAAATAATTGTGTCAATAAGATTGTGTGTTCTGAGTTCAACTGGGTCCCTTCATGGAAGTAGGAAGAGGAAATACCATTTTAGATGAAAAACGCAAGCTTTTTAAAGGTGGATGGGGCAGGTCGAGGCCCTGACGAAACTCCGATAGACAAATTGGATTACAGAGCAAAGGATTAAATAAAAAAGAGGGGATGACAAACAAGACAAGCCGGCTGTGATCACAGGCTTTAATATATTTCTTTCCCTTCTTCCTTTTCATCTTCCCCACTGACCCACCCTCTCTTTCCCTCTCTCTCTTTCTTGCGGAGGGAAAACTTGGGCTTAGTCTGGACTTATTAAAGCTGGGATTAATTTGTAATGCTCCCTTTACCCTGAGGGTGAGCAGCAGATTTGTTATCTAAAGCAAACAGGGTGAAGCGCAATAAAACAGACGCACAAAAGACTGTGAAGCACTGAAGTTTTAGAGGGAGCTTTTTTAAGGAGCTTTCGAGAGCTTTGCAGATTAAGTGAAAGTCGTATGCCTGTAATATATGCCTTTCACAAAAGGAGGAAAGCCATCGAGACATGTTGCAAAAATGAACCCGAAAGGTTCTGGATGTTTGCGATTGTTTGTATTAATTCAGGTTTAATAGTCACTGCCTGCCAGGAAAGTATGCACCTGCTAGTGTATACATTTGGATTCATGCAATGGCAGGACTGTCCTGTTATCTGGCTGCATGTGTGTACTGCAAGTGTGAAGTCATTTTACACACGGATAAGTGTGTGTGTGCAAGTATGCATGCATTATAGTGTTTGGAAATGTCCATGTGTGTCAAGGAATCATAAACACGTTTTACACAATAGATATTTTTTTCATTGTTGTTGTTTCTTTTTCTTTTTTAGATTTAATAAGTAATATTTGTAGCTGTTAATACAGGCCGAACTACTATTTGCAATATTTGTATTATTATCATTTATATATAATATAACATATAAAATATATATATACATATATTTATCTATCATCATTATTTTACATACAGAATTAGTTTTGCATATTAGTAATATTAGCTCAAAAATCCTTATTATGTATATTAAATATAAATATAAAGAGATAAAGATATTATTTTATTTATACATATTTTATATATTTATTTATATATATTTTATACAATATTTCCACAAAATTAACTCCCCAAATAGGCTATTATCGAGTGATGAACCATCTGTATTAATATACATCAGTATATCAATTTGTTGTTATAAAATATTTATTATGGGGTTACTGAGTCATTATGATTTCTGAATATTATCTGTGATTTATCATTTAACCGTTTGTGTTTTGTAATGATGCTTTAATCTAAATATAGTCATATGTCACATGGTTTTGACACTTTTCAGTCGGTTTATCTGTGGTTCCTGAAGGATAATTGCCTTGGGACACTAAAGGATTTTTAAAAATGCAGAGAACAAAACCCTGATTACATAAATGACAGTCTTTGTTATCTGAATTTGTCATATGTTTCAGTGACAATAACCGGCTTAACCCAGCCAAAACACATTGGCCGCTGATTATGAACAGCAGTGGCGGGGCAGGAATGGCCCTTTAGATTCTGTACAAAAGCATTATTCCAGGGTCTTCGTCCATATGTCGCGCAGCCCTTTTACATAGTCCATTTCCATCTGATCGATTCTGACGTTTGTATGGCGACCTGCCAGCACCGCATCTGTTGCCATGGTGAATCCACCAAGCTCCAGATAAAGATTCAGATCCATAATCAATAGATTGTAATTAGTTTGATGACCGGACGGCTTTACGTTTTCAATTCAGTTTAATGCACATGGTAATTAGGAGATTGGCTGTCATAATCTGTTGGTGTGATATCAAGTAATGAGATTAACTAGGTGTTTACGAGCAGGAAGTGACTGCTGTTTGCTCACGTTTCTGAAAACGGTTACAAAGTGACCTGTTAGACCACTCAGAACTGACTGCAAGTGCACCATTACACTAAACATAATCTGACAACATTAAGATACAGGTAAGAGCCAGATTAGGTACATTAGGTTCCATATACCATACTATTGGCACTATATCTATTTACATAAAACATAAGTAACATGGTGGCATTTTTTGCACAAGCAAGAATGCATTGGGGTTCTTTAGTGGTATTTAGAAACTTTGTCTTGTCCCACTTTGATTGAATGTTTTTTAAATATATCTGGTTAAGATGGTGTCATCATAAAATGTTTGCATTAAGTTTAGTTAAATTAAACCATTGAAACTGTTTTTGTTACTTTAAATAAACCTTAAAATAAAATAAAATTTTTTTACCTAAATGAAAATGTAAAATATTGCCCAAGGCATGAGAATTTTTGTTTAATTAGATATATTAAAATAGTTTAAACTGTCTAGTCTAAAACTGAAATAAAATCTATTTCAAAGTTGCAAAAAAGAGGGAATAATACTGTATTCATTTGAAGGAATCTTGTAGCTATTTTTACATTTGTTTTACCAATATTTTTAATTATTTAAGTGTAGACATTTAAAATGAAAACACAAAATAAAATAAAATAAAATAAAATAAAATAAAATAAAATAAAATAAAATAAAATAAAATAAAATAAAATAAAA
>JAUCNO010000626.1:874858-890264 GCA_032353835.1 Enteromius viviparus | reverse complement strand
GGTTATTTTAATAAATAATTGATATACAGTGCACAGCTGAAAATCGTGCTGTGTCGTTTGGGGTTTTAAGAGACTCTTATTTTGAAAACGGCAACGGTTTGGGATCACGTGACCGTAAATGCACACAACAGTGTCAAACCTGTATGTCCACATCATCTTTGCGGAAGATCATGAACATTTATATCGCTGAGTATTCGTATTAGACACACATCGGGTGAGTGATTAGATTTCCTGCTGGGGGTAAAATCGACACCTTTTAATTTGGACTCTTTTGTGTTAAAGCTGCAGCACAGGTGTATGGTTTTCATTCATACATACTGTAGTAACACTGATTATTCTGATCCGTGTATGTTGCTCCTCAGAATGAGAGCAGAGTTGACGCTTCTGCTCGTCTGTTTGCTGCTGCCTGCAGTCAGAGGCACGTTATCAAAGACCGATGCCAAAAAAGCCAGTAAGATCCAGGAGGCGGAGGTGAGACTACTGCGGTTGATCTGTCTGCGTGCTGTCTGTTGATTTGTTAACACCTCTGAGTGTGTGTGTGTGTGTGTGTGAAGACGGCAGCGGCGGATCGTCCGGTGCACGAGCGGGGTCTGGTGATGACGGAGCCTCAGTGGCGGGACATAGTGAGAGAGGAGAAGAGGTTCTGTGCTCAGTGTGTGTCCACAAGACACTTCAGTGGAGCTGTGCTGGGATACATCACACCTGTGAGTCACACAGCATCTGTCTGTCTGTCTAGCCATCTATCTATATGTATATGTCTGTGCATCTTTGTCTGTCCGTCTATCTATCCATCTATCTATCTATCTGTCTGTCTGTCTGTCTGTCTGTCTGTCCGTCCGTCCGTCCGTCCGTCCGTCCGTCCGTCCGTCCGTCTGTCCGTCCATCCATCCATCCATCCATCCAATCCATACATCCAATCCATCCAATCCCATCCCTCATCCATCATTTATATTGTAATTTCAACCTTATTTCAATTAATCATATTGTTTTTTTATGTCATGCTTGTTTGGTACTGCTTATATATGTTTCTTACATTGGTAGCTAGCTATAATACTTAATGTATTATTAATATAGGTCTCAAATAATATTGGTCTTTTTTTACCATTATGGTTATTAATTCAAAGATAAACGTGTCTATGAAGTGTAGAACAGCACACACACACACACACACACACACACAGCGGCCACAGACTATTTGTCCACTTAATCCTCCATTAGTTGCTCAGTGGCGCCAGTCATGCTGGCAGGGAAGTCCTTGTCACTCACGATGTCATCAAAGTGAGTCACAGTGGGTGAAGTCATTTCCCTCCGACTGAAGCCCTTAGTGTACCGTCACATGCACCAGCATGACCTCTTTCCTGCTTTCTAACATGCACGCTCTCTCTCTCTCTCTCTCTCCAGTGACCTTGTTTGTGTAATTGGCCAGTTTAATGTTTTGGGGATTGTTCTCCCCTAAGTGCCGTCCTGCCTCTCAGAGATCTGAAGAGCATTATGGGTTATAATGAATGTCAGCTGGCATAAGATTATTCCAGTTTGGTTTCATCAAGATATTTATGTCCTGAAGCAAACTGGTATTGAGCAGTTATTGATGGTATCATTTTACACTCTGTAATATAATCACTCAGTCTATCTCTTCTATCTCTCTTTTTCCAGAAGGATCTTCCCTTGCCCAGGAAGAGCAGTGGGTAAGTTTAGCCAATCCACTTTACCTGATTTAATTCGGCATTTGTTTGTCAACATAATAATGTTGTCTGTGGAACTTTTTTCTTTTTGCTGGGACCTAATGTAACGCGGTAGTGAGTAAAAGCACTTTTCCCAAACCCAATCTGAAACAAACAAACTCTAGAGACTTTGTGTCTATTTTTCACAATGCCTCTCAACTTTAAAATTACTTCAAGTGATGGCTAAAGTTTGAAATCTGAAACTGGTCTTATGTAAACAGAAAAAAAAGTAGTTTCTTGCTGTTTTTTGGCAGTTTCCCAACAGATTACACATGTTGCTACTATGGTATGGTGGGGCAATATTGTAGACGTACTGTATAGTAAAGGAGTTTAGTATTACAGGAAAGCATTAATACTTCAGTGCAATGTTACAATGCAACAGTATGGGGTGCAGTAATGCTGGAATAATTTAGTTCAGCTTTGCACGAACCCAAAAATACACCAGTGCAACAATGAAGGAATGCAGTGATACATTGGTGCAGGACATACACTCTTGAGCAATGCAGAGATACAAAGATTACACAAGTGCAATGATGCAGCGATATACTTGTGCAGTGATGATGCACTAATGCAGTGATGCAGCGGTACACTAGAGAGCAGTGATTCTTAACTGGTGGTCATAAGATCAAAATTCAATTATTATTGTATTGTGGACTGCAGGTTAAAATGCTACATGCAAATAAATCAAAGCATCCATTCATATCTGCATATTATGGGTAGCTAGAGGAATAGTCTTAAAACTTAAAAGAGAGGAGAAAACACTTCCCACATCGTTTATTATTATGTTGACTTTAAAGGCTCATGCATTCAGTAAACCTACAGTATTCTGGCATAATATTAAATCTGCCAACATCAGCAAAAGCCAAATCTATGCAAATTAGATACATGAGTATCCATGCTTTTTGGCATCTACAGTGAGTGTTCAGTAAACGATTGAAACACACGAAACCTTCAAATTCAAGAATTAATCGCTTTAATAATTTATCTAAAGGACACTTTTATTAAGCTTTATACAATATGGCATTTTAGCACCGTCCTATATGTAAAATCCTGTTCTGAAGTGAAATCAGTACTGTAGAGCTTGAGCTGTACAGATAATGAATGAAGCGCTGGCCTTGGTGCTGAACCCTTCTCTGGTGTGAGAGACTCCCTGGATGTGTTTCCTCTGCATCTCTATGCCTGTCTATACTGAACACTTTTCTGTGTGATTTTTGCCTGTTTATTGCCTATATATAGCCGCACAACACCTCCATTTCGCACATTTAGTGTCAAAGAGTGTGTGAGTGTGTGGGTTTTGTTCGCTCCTGTGAGAGTTTTGGCTTTTTGTGTGCTGATCAGGCTGTTGTTTGTAATGGGCTCTATTGTGGACCGTGCCACCACCATTAGCATTCACATACCTGCTGTAAAGAGCCTCTCCACCGACTGACACACACAATATTGTGCTCAAATGTGTGTGTATGAATAGGGCTCTCTTGGGATGTCTGTGAAGAGACAAGGAAACGTGGAAGGGTTTTTGGAGGCAGCTTATGGCAGCTAATAACGGATGGGTCTTTTGTGCTCCGTACGGGTCATGCTGTTTAATTGGGCTGATACAGAAGATTAATCAGCAGATGATCAATATGACATTTCCAGGACTGCTGAACCGTGCCAGCTATAATCAGGAAACGGTCTCAGCGCTGTAAGGACCTTCAGAACATCTTACATCCACAAACCTATGCAATGTTTTTAGTTGTCTTTGCTATCTATTTTTTTTAATATTGACCTTTAATTTCATTATTTTATATACCTGACACAAAACCTGTCTGAAGTCGCTGGGGTATATTTGTAGCAATAGCCAAAAATACATTGCATGGGTCAAAATGATAGATTTGTTGTTTATTTTATTTTTCATTATTAGTCATTTATTGTGTAAATAATGTGGAAGTAACTGGTCATTTACAAAAATGTATTATAATCTGATTACAAGTAGGCCTACTTAATTTTAGAATCTGATTAGATGTAATCTCTTGTATGTATATGTATAAAATTTAATATTGCATTTCATATTTATATATCCAATATAAGATAGGAAAAAATATTTGTATTTTTTTTAATCTATATAGCCCAGCCCTAGTGTGACATTTCCATTGTGAGACCAGACAGGTCACACACATCCTCCCTCCATCTATTATTCCGAGTCATATTTTCCCTTCTATGAATTTGACCCGGTAACTCCTAAAAGCTCATCTGCATCTCTCTCTCTCATCTATATTTCATCTTTCTTTCCACCATCCAGATCATTTATTATTGAAATGAGCAGCTTTTAATGTGTGTCTGGGCCTGTGCGCAGCTGAGTGAGTCTGCTTTGGGAGATGGCGGCCCTCCCGGTCCCAACAGACCCTTCCGACTATGACATGACGCCATTCGAAGGTTCAGACAAGGTTTATTGTGGTGAGCTATCTAAGGCACAGAGATGATGTCAGTTCTTATATAGCCTGGCACACCGAGAGAGATGGGTGGGGCTCGGTAGCCACATCACAATGAAATCAACCAATTGGATGCAAGCTTCCAAGTATAAGCACCCCAAAACCCTGTGGTGTGATCTCTGCATATGCAATAATATAATGTGCTTCTCTCTTCTTTTGACCCGTCTGATTTAAACGTAGATTACATAAGTACTGGAAAGTTCATTTTGTCTGCATGAAACAGTTCACACTGATTCATTTGTCCACACATCTTTATCTTTTTGTGGAATTTTTTCATTAAATTTTCTTACATTAAAATATTTAATATAAAATAAAAACAGATTCCTGTTCATTTTTATATACTATTTTATGTTTTTATGTATTTTAAAAGTAATATGTTTACATATATTTGCATTTTTATTATTAAAATAAAATAAGGAATCAACACAATTATGCAGATTTCTTATTGTATTTTGATCACATTTGATCACATGAATTGAAATGAATTAACTTACATGTGAAACCTTTGTTACTATATTAATTGGTTTAGGACTTTTTATATTTATATAAAATATTTATATATTTATTAATATTAGTAATATTTTAATTTGTATTCAAAATTGTGTAGAAGATGCCTTGATTGTTCAAATGGATTTTTACTGTATTCTTGTAATACCATCAAAAATCGTAAATTTGTAAAATTATTATCAAGACAATTTAGACTCAGTGAGTTTAATTAAAATTATTTTAGTGATTCTTTTTGCATTCATTTTGAAAAATATTTATCTTTTCGTAGAATTTTGCTTGATTAAAATGTTAAAATTTATTTAAAGAATTACTTTATACATAATTATTTCTTATTTCACTTATTTTTAATAATATTTTAAATGTATTATTTATTTTAAAAATAGTAATTTAAAATATATATATATATTTTTTTTCTCAGCAAAACAAAATGTCCTTATGTTTAATGAGATTTTTACTATATTTGGTCAATATTATGGTTCTTTGGCTAAATGTTTTGATGCAGACACATAAAAATTAAGATAATAATAACGCCAGAGCAGCAAATGAGCAAATACAACGCTGCAGACTAATAAGACTAGTAATGAGGCAAAAAATTCAGCTTTGTGTCACAGGAATAAATGACATTTGACCATATATTCAAACACTAAACACTTATTTTAATATTAATATTATTATCCATGCATTAATATTAAAAACATTTCAGTAAAGATACTTAAATATTAATATCATTAAAGGGCTAAAAATATCTTGTGCAACAATTAAGTGGACTGATCCGATCTGAGCGCCAGTGTTTAAGGACTCAAATAACCTGTGTTATAGTTTATGAACAAGATCAACATAATCCTTTCCTCTCTCTTTTTTTTTATCCCTCCCATGTGTCATTCAGATTTCCATTACCAGCAGCGCAGTCCTGAGCCCTGAGCTCTGATAGGCTTTTAATGGCCACACACACATGCTGACAGCCCTCGCTCACGCTCTCTCTCTCTCTCTCTCTCTCTCTCTCTCTCTCTCTCTCTCTCTCTTTCACACAAACACACACACTCTCTCTCTCCCTCGCTCTCTTGCTGTCTTTACTTCCTGGCTTGGCACATTACCCTTGAGAGCCACCTTCTCTCTCTCTCTCTCTCTCGCTCTCTCTCTCTCTCCTTCAGTCAGCCTCACGCACTCAGACGAACCCGGAGCATGTGTGAGGGAGGACGTGATGTGTCATGGCGTAGTCGGCTGCTCTCTGAGAGTGTTGTTTAAGTGTGTGTTGACACACTCGGCTGCCGCTGTCACTCTCATCAGCGTGTGTGTGTCTGCCAACCGGCCGTCCTGGATAGCAACATGTTCCGCCGAACCAAGAGGTAAAGCAGAGAGAGAGCATTATTTGGCTATTGCTTGCATTTATGACTCATCAGAATGTGCTGCTCGGCTTTGATTGTTCTGAGGAATTGTTGATTTTGTTGTTTTTGGCGATGATGATGATGATGAGGATGAGCTGTGATTGTTTACACTGATGTCATCGTCTCTCGGCTGGTTCATGGAGGGACGACAGCTTGTGTTTTGTAAGTGTGTTTGCGTGTGTGAGCTCATGAGGTCTTGTCTTTCTGATGAAGGAGTGATAGACCGATATATCGGTTTGGCTGATCATAACTGGTCATTCGTTATATGAGATTATTGGTGTTGGCCAATAACCAGGTCCAAAATTGACTTTTTGCCACACCTGCTAATTGTGGATAAACATTTGCATCACATATTTTTTTTGCATTGCATTATTTATTTAGTAATAATACTTAAAATGTATTTCTAATTAAATAAAATATAACTATATATTTTTTTTATTTATATTAAAAATATTTTTTGCAACATAATAGAGTTGGTTTATTAACAACAGCATCATATACATATTGGGATTCTGTTCATTAAAGAATCCTGAAAAAAATCATATCAGTATATTAGTATGATCATAAGACACTGTGGACTGGAGTAGTGATGCTAAAAACTCAGCTTTGCATCACAGGAATAAGTTAAAATTTTAAGTCTATTCAAATAGAAATCTATTAATTTAAATGGCAATAATATTTCACATTATTGCTGTTTTTTCAGTATTTTTCATCAAACTAATGCAGCTCTGCTGAGAGACTTATATTATATTCTAAAAATTATAGTGACACCAAATCTTAGAATAAAGTGCATTAGAAGAAAATACTTCTGTTTAATGATCTGATTAGACACAGAAATTGACCAAAGCTGGTAATCTCAAAATTGTGCATTTGTGACGTATAGGCAATACTCAGCCTTGCTTATTGGCTAATTATATTGGCCATTGATCACCTTGATCTCTGCATTTTTGGTATCGGAAAACTCGTATCTGTTGACCAGTTGTGTATAACTGTGATTAATTGAATGCAGATAGCTTAACTGCTGGTAAACTGCACACACACATACATTTGTTTGGCTTGGCATGAGAAGATATGGTAACAGCGACTACATGTGTTTATGTTTTGTGCATATGCTGCGTGTGCTTCTGTTTGTGTGTGATGTTGTGTGACAGAAGAGATTAAAGTGGCTTTGAACAAGTGTGTGTGTGTGTGTCTGTTCGTCGCCTCTCTCTCTCTTCATCTCTGTCTGTCCCCCACGGTGCTCCATTCTGTCTGCACTGACGCTGTCGTGCTCACATTAGTCATATTCTGCTGTGTGTATGTGAGCGAGGGCTTATGAATAGTTAAAGTTCAATTATTTTGTTCAGCACTGCGAAAAAGATGAATTTACTTCTCATTGCAGGAGTAGTTCACTCAAAAGATTTTTTTAGTCTATTTTCTGCTGCTCTGTTGTCAGCAGAGCTTGATTAAACCTGAGGGATTATTATGTTTTGACTGTTCCACTGTGCAATTCACTGACCTGACCGAGGAGGTCAAGGTTTAGCTGGTTACCTGTATTATTCTGTGAACAAAAAAGCATATTACTCATATTTAGCATATAACGGTCAGTCAAAAATCACTTTGTTTCGAGAAAATACGTTTATAGCATTAACACATTCTTTATATAAATGTATTTAAATTCTAGGAATATAAATCCCCAATATTTCATCATATACTATATTCTATGTTGTTTTATTTCATTTATAGAGCTATATATAAATCTGCATTTTAGTAGATGCTTTAGATGCTATTCTATTGTACTGTAATTTTTTCATTTGTTTTTTATCAGTATTTTATTTGATGTTTTTTAGAGGTGTTTCGTTAGTAAAGGTATTTAAATCTGAAATATTAAATCATATTTTAGTTGTTGTTATTTAATTAAATTTCAGTAGTTGTTTTTATTTTTAGAGGTATATAAATCCCAAGTATTTTATCATATTTAACTATTTTATTTTATTTGTTTATTTTTTCTGCTTTATTTTAATTTAAAAGATATTTGTTTTATTAGATAAACATAACATAAATCCAAAATGTTTCACCAAATGTTAGTATTTAACTTTAGTATATAACTCTGTATTTCAGTAGAAACTTTAGCTATTTTATTGTATTTTGTTTTATATTAAAAAAAATGTGCCTCTGTTTTATTTTAGTTTTTTTAGAGGTATTTAGTTCATGTAATAAACTATGTAAATCTAAAATATATGTAATCATATTTTAGTCGTTGTTTTTATTTATTTTATTTAAAATTTAATTTTCAAGTAATTTTTTAATTTTAGAGATATTTTGTTTTTTTTGTAGAGATAAGTAAATCCAAAATATTTCTCTAATTTTAGTATGTATTTAGTTTTTTTAAATGTCTCTTTTTTTTAACAATGAAATGAAACTTTTCCCCTGTTTGCTGCATTTGACATCACAGCTCTGGACAGTGGGCCTGGGATTGCGCACAGAATTAAATTTGTGTTACTAGAAGCACATTTGTCCTCACATATTTGTGTTCAGATGATGTTTTGGGGAAATTGTGTTTTGATATTTGTTGTTAATATTAAATATAATATATATTATTATAATATTTGTTGTCTCTGGGAGTTTAGTGCATTGTGTTGCTCTGTGCTTTGGGATGGGCTGCTCAGTGCCTCTGATGTTTTTATGGAAGAAAACAGACGGCGAGGGAATATGAATGAGAGGAAGAGAACAGAAAGTGTGAGCCTGAGGAGATGTCTTGGCCTATATTTAAGAACAGTGAGCGGGTTAACTCTCTCTAAAACACCAGCTCTTGAGTTTCTCTCTCTTCATCCTGCACTTACTTTCCTACTGACTCATTACTGTGTCTCATCTGATCAGCCGACACTGGATGGTGGCTGCTGTAAAACACTCTTCTCATAACTTTGTTTTCAAAGCTTTTCAGAGCTGTGTTTGTGATGCCATCACAACGTTGTTTCACTTATTTATGCTTTTTGAATTGAAGCAGTATATGAATTTAATTATGAATGTTAAAGGGGTCATGGGATGCTACATGCACTTATTATTACTTTTTTACAAGTGTCATGATAAATTAAGGATAACAGTCTGTCAGAGAATAACTCTTAATGGGTCTGCAGAGCTCATTAGCATTTAAAGTGACATGTACCAAAACGAATCGCGTAAACAGAGCTGATTTTGACAGGGTAAAGATGCTGTTTTTACACTAGCACTGAAAAATATTAACCACAAAATATTAAGTATTTTATAGACTTTTCATTAAGACCCTAAACAATTAAATTAACTTTGGGAAAATGGGCATCCCATGAGCCCTTTAAACATGATTTCTTTATGTATGTATAATGTAGAAATGATCGCCAAAATGGTGAAAGAATAGAAATGCTATGAAACAAACCTGTTAATTGGTTTACTAAAATAGTTCTAACCTGACAATTAATGTAAATTTTCAGTAAATCGCAGCAGTCATTTTTTAGGTTATATATTAATTTTAATATTAATTTAAAATATTTTGGTGCATATTGGAGTATTAATATATTATAAAATATATATTTACTACATTATAGTATGTAATTGAAATGCTTGGCAATAATACATCATTTTAATAATTATTGACACAATTTTATTTGTTATTGCCATTTTTTTTAGACCTTTTACTTAATTTGGTAGGCTTTTCAATTAAATTTAATTTCTAAATTTTTTAATTTAAAGACTCACAGATCTTTATATTTTCATACTCTCTCTCTCAATATATATATATATATATATATATATAGACAACAATCAATAGATCACATAACAGTGATAGATTATTCCTATGGCCTGAAATGACACAGTCCAGAGTCTTCAATCAGAGCTCAGGAAATGAAAGCGCAGCAGGAAAAATGAAGGCGTGGTGTACGAGCGGATGAATACGGGCTGCTGGCGGTGTAATCTTGTTTGTCTGGGACTCTCAGATAATCTGTGCGATTACAGATGGGGTGGATGCTGATGGTGTGATGCTGGGAGCAGGAGAGATGACTTTCATTCATAACCACTGCATTCATTCATCAAGAGTTTGCCAGCATGATGTGTTTTGTTCCGTCCAGACTAATCTATATCACATAAATAGATCCCAGATCTGCTATGACCAATATGAATACAATCTTATTTTGAGGTAGTCATTTTTTTATATATATATTTTTTGTGACTATATTTTTCAGTTTAAATAGAGAAGTATGTGGAATTGAGTTGACTTTAAAGTCTTCCCATAAATTTAATGTAGCCAATATGTATTAGATAATTAATGTGGCTCGCATGCTGAATTAATTGTGGATAAATCACCCGAATCCCAGTAAAGCAGACTTGCTCAATATGCCAGTGCTGTTTTAGGGTGAAAGTTTGATGTAAAGCCTGCGTTACTGCTAGGTTGGCTGAGGATTAAAGATTGCCTGCTTTAGCCTGTAGAAGATCACAGCATTTTAGATTGAAAAAAAAGCCTCTCCTGGAGATTTCTTGCAACATTTAGATCACTGATCAAACACACTCGACCAGCTCATCAAAGTTTGGCTTCACTTGCACATTACAGGCAGGTCTTCAAACCATTTCATATGACTGGCTGCAACACTGACCAAAGTATGAGAGGTCAGCTGAGAGATGATGCTCAGAGTTTAATCTTTCACCCCATTCCTATAAAATCTATAAAATTATGGTTAACAGTTTATTTTATTTGTATATATTTTCTTTTCGATGTGTTTCTATTCTATTCTATTCTATTCTATTCTATTCTATTCTATTCTATTACTTTTCAAATATTCCAATTTCTGTTCTACTCAAATTCTAGAATTTAGATATAATGATATACAGTGTATTTATTTTGGTTTTCGTTAAATGTGTTTTATTCTGTTCCGTTTCACTTTATTTCATTGTATTTTCTTATGATGCTTTGTTTTACTTTATTAAAAGTATACATTTTTTTCTATTTATATTCTATTTATATATTTTATTTGTATGCCGTTTTTAATTATTTTATTCTATTCTGTTTTGAAATGTATTTATTCTTTTAATAATTATCTTTATAGACTAACTTTACAGTAATTTGAATGCAGGGATATCTTTTCTGCTTCACAAGGACACCAGATATTGTTGCTAGAGGACATTGGGTACATAATATATTTTTTTATTCTAAGTCTAACAGCTGAAACTGGGCCAAATTTAGTGAAATGTGTCGGGACACTGAGACTCAAACCTGGTGAAAGCAGGACATCCGGTCACTCTGTTTATCAGTGCTTTTTGTCCTTCTTTCCCTCATGAGCAGAGACAGGAGTGAAGGTCCTCTGTGAGCTTTGCTCTCCTACACTGCCAGCAGAGTCTATATTTATCCCGTTCACCTCCTCTGAGCCTCTTTTACCCATTCATTTGCACACTCCTCTATTCTCTTCACCTTCTGCTTTTTCTTCTCTTACTTCAAACTGTGTTTAAACTGGTATCTGCTGTAGTACCCACATCCTATTGCCTAGCAACCAAAAGTTGTGTGACATCAAACACCACACCCTTTGCATTATAAATTTAATTTATGCTCCATCTAGATAAAATGTCAGGATTCATATGTGTGTGAATATTTAGATATAGTAAAGGGAGTCATATCAAAACTTGTTAGTGTTTGGTTTTGTTTTGTTTTGTTTCATTTCGTTCGGGATATTTAATCGTTGGTAAGCCCAACAGCTGAAACGAGGCCTTGATTTTGTTTTGTTTCGTTTTTGTCACACGTTTGCTGTAAGGAGAACACAGGAGTCGCGGAGTGTGCAAATGAGAATCCTTTCATCTTTAAACTCAGGAACGCAGGATACAACGCAGACATGTAGACATATAAGGACCGACAAGGGAGACTTGGGAACACAGGGTAATTATGCACAAGGAAAACATGGGAGAACTGAAAACACCTGGGGAACACAGCTGGGAAGAAATTAATACAATGAACTAATCGGGGACAAGAATAACCATATATATGGGCATACACATGGGGCAATGGTACACAAGACTGACATTATTCCCCTCTTCTGGAGTGGCCGCTGACTCCAGGAGCCCGCCCACCGGTGGCGGAGCAGGTGGAGGAGGGGCCCGAGGTGGAGGCCGAGATACCACAAGAGAGGGGGATGCAGAGGATCTGGGGGCTCAGGGTGGAACCGAGCACTCTGGTGACTGATATGGAAGTGGTGATCCAGAGGCACCACCAAAGGAGTGGAGTCCCAGGTCGCAGGATGGTCGACGCCAGACCAAGGCGGAGCAGGAGGGACTAGGGAGCCGATGGGAAGCAGTGGAGGCAAAGGAGCTAGAAATCTCTGGGTCAACGGGCCAATTAGTCAGCACTGGAGGTCGCCGACTAGGGGCGGGCACCAGAGTTACTGGATTCAGAAACTGCTCCCCTGGCCGTGACTGCAGAACGGAATCCTGAAGAATCAGGAACAGGCCTCGGGAATGGCACTTCTGGCTGTGATGTGGGAACAGGACTCGGGAATGGCATGCCTGGCCGTGACTGCGGAACGGAATCTGCAGGGATCAGGGATGCCTTTCCTATCCGTGACTCGGGAACGGCACTCCTGGCCATGACACTGGAATGGAATACGTGGGGCCCTGGAATGGCTCTTCTGCTGTGATTGCATAATGGAATACGTGGAGCACTTACGTGGGGATGGCACTGGATGCCAATCAGTAGGAGCAGGCTCTGGTGGGCGATCTTGCAGCGCAGGCATTGGAGGGTGCTCTTGCGGCGCGGGACTTGGACGGAGCCCCTCTGTGGGGTCAGTCGACAGGTCTGTGGACGGCATGCTGACTCCGGCCACTCAATGAGGCCACTCAGGCCAGCCAACAAAACTCCTCCTCAAACCCGCAGAGGGAAAGCTCCTTCTGGACCAGGGCGCAGAGGTGGGTGGTGAACTCCATGGCTGTTTTTGGGTTGGTCCTTCTGTCACATGCTTGCCGTAAGGACAACACTGGAGACACGGAGTGTGCAAACAAGAGTCCTTTAATTAATAAACTCTGGAACACAAGATACAACACACACATGTAGACATACAAGGACCGACAAAGGAGACTCAGGAACACGGCGTGGAAAAATTTTAACAATTAACTAATCGGGGATAGGAACAACCAAATACGGGCATACACATGGGGCAAGGGCACACAAGACTGACAGTTTTGTTTTAATTAATTAAAAGTTGTGAGCCCTATCTGAAACAAGGCCTTGATTTTGTTTTGTTTTAATTAAAGGTTGGTGAGCCCAACAGCTAAAATGAGACTTTGTGTTTTGTTTTGTTCTGTTTTTTTGTTTTGTTTTATTTTATTTTGTTTGAATTAATTGGTGAGCCCAACAGCTGAAACCAGGCCTTCTTTTGTTTAGTTTTTTGTCAGTTTCGAGCTACATTCATACGTGGTTTGTAATCGTATTATAACAAAATATAATAATACAGCACAGCTGCGTCAGCAACATCGTAGGACAGCATCTGTATTGTATTGTAAAATGTTTTGCTGTTGTCTTTAGTGTAGGCATAACATCACAAGCAATGCAAATTCAGATAAATAAAAGAGTTATTCAAATCAGATTCCATCAGATTCCATCTGATTCCATTCCATATGCACAAAATCTGGATTTGAACTAAAAGTCTGAACAAGGCTTTACAGAAACCAGGCCTTGTTTCATTGGGGATTTAATTTAAAGTTATAAATGTAACTGGGGAAACCATTTGAGTTTATTTCATTTCATTTGACTTAAGTTATTTATAATTTTTTTTGTTTTGTTTAGATTGAAATATTTAATTTAAAGTGTAAATTTATTTAATTTGAGTGTAACAGGTGAAACCATTTCATCTCATTTTTTATCTTATGCTGATCTGCTTTTCACATTACATACCTTACACTTGGGCTACATCCACAGGGTTATTTGGAGGTTAGCTCTTATAGTAGCAACTCATAAAGCAGTTTGTAAGCCTGTGGTTGACACTGTGGGGAAGCCGCACACCTGTATCCAAACATATGCTAGTGACCAGTCTTTACAGCAGGAGCAACAGATGAAGCATCAGAGAGGGAGCTCTAGAGGCGTATGAAGATGAGAGATGTAACAGGTGTGCAGTAAAGATGATGAAGCGTCCCGCCGCGGAGCAGCTCTCTCAGCATTAGTGAACCAACTGCTCTTCTGTAGAGCTCACAAGCATTGTCTGTGTTGCGTTCAATAAGTCAGTCTGCTGTGTGTCATTTACCAGGTTCAGTGTGTTAGTTGTGTTGTAATCTAATCCTAGATTATTAGTCTTAATACGAGTGTGTCCTTTAAGAGTCTGAGCAGTTGTTAATTGGGTGGCTGTCTGGGTCAATCTCCATAACAACCATTGATTTAACCTCTGACCTTATGCTGAAAGATTTCACCTGACTGGAAAATGAGGTCTTTCTATCTTTTTGTATTCATTCTTCCATCTTCCATGCTTTTTTTTTAGTAGATGAATGTTTCTGTGTGATGTTTTTCTCTTTTAATTCCTAAACGTGTATATATATATATATATAATGTAAGAAGAGGAACAGACGTCATGGTGTCGTGGTCAGATCTCTGCTTCACTGCACACACAATCCTTTAAATCCAGCACAAAAGAATCACCAGCATTTACATCAAAACCAATGGAATATATATAAATTGTATATGTATAAATATATATCTAGGTACTATGGACAATTACATCCATACTGTATCACACATCTATAGGTCTGATATTGCATTTATACAACAGTTCAATGACAATAGTGTGTAAAACCATGAGAAACAACAGCTTTAGTGTCTTTAAAAGCCCTCTTTTATGCAGAACTACTTCCTCAAGTCACTGATTCAAATCAAGGTTTGACAGTTTAACAGATTGAGCCCAAGCTTCCGTTGCTAATTCGAACGTCACTTTTGAACTAGTCACAAAGGATTGCGTCTCTCAAAGTACAAAAATAGCTTGACTTGTGATTTGTTGCAGGTTTTATGTAATGAATATGTAAATAGTGACATTTGGAATGTTGAAGGTGATCTCATGAATATTAATTAGAATGAAGGCAAATATTTAAAAAGAATTTTGGAGTAACAAATCAAATCAAGTCAAATCTGACTTCAAGAGAATAGGGAAAAAAAGAGAACCAGGCTTAGTTGGATCCAATTTTAAACACGTTGGATTGTCTAACAACTTATAGTGTGTGTGTGCATCTGGATCTGGCGATCTGTCTACAGAGCTCATCTAGGTGTTCTGATGAAGATTATCTCTGTGTGCTGGTACACCGTCTGATCTGGATACGGACTGAGGAACAGAATAAGAGAGAGACAGACTAATATTAG
>JAUCNO010000626.1:841149-853484 GCA_032353835.1 Enteromius viviparus | reverse complement strand
AAATATACAATGTTAATGTATTAATTACATATTAAATCTTAATTCTATATTTACTGAAATTCACAAGTCCACAATTTTACAAGGCCAAAAGTGCCCGTAGTTGAAGAATCGCCCATATATATATATATATTTTTTTTCAAATAAATGTCAAATCGTTTCACAAGATAAGGCCCTTATTCCTCGGCTGGGATCATGTAGAGCCCTTTGAATCCTCATTGAAACTGCCATTTGGACCTTCAACCTGTTGCCTCCCATTGAAGTCCACTTTATGAAGAAAAATTCTGGAATGTTTTCCTCAAAAACCTTAATTTATTTTCAACTGAAAATAAAGTAAGTTATCGTGAAATGTTTATTTTGGAAGTGCTTAATTGGTAGCAAAATGATAATATAATTATTGACTTATCATTATCTAGTTGAGCAGCATGGTAACTCTCCACTGGCCAGTCCAATGTCCCCACGCTCTCTCTCATCTAACCCCTCATCACGAGACTCTTCTCCCAGCCGTGATTACTGCCCTGCAGTAACAGTTCTTCGTTCACCAATTACCATCCACCGATCTGGCAAAAAGTATGGATTTACTCTCCGTGCCATTCGGGTCTACATTGGAGACACTGATGTCTACAGTGTGCACCACATAGTCTGGGTAAGACGGCAATTGAGTATGGAACTATTTGTTGCATCAACAAACTGACTGAGTATTAAACGGATATCCAGCAATAATCTTACTGAAGCTTGAGTTAATAAGTATTCTTTCCTTAACCAATCACAGCATGTGGAGGACGGAGGCCCTGCTCAGGAAGCGGGACTATGTGCCGGTGACCTCATCACTCATGTCAATGGCGAATCTGTGCATGGATTGGTCCATACTGAGGTGGTAGAGCTTATTCTTAAGGTGAGGCATAAGATCTTCTGTAAGGCGAACACTGTACTGTAAGATTTACAGCATAGAGAAGAATTAACACACCTCTCTTGAGGAATCAATCTTAGATGTTAAATGTTCAAACAGTCCTATGTGTTTCTTTGTTTTTTCTTTTGTTCAGAGTGGAAACAAGGTCACTGTCACCACAACGCCTTTTGAGAACACATCCATTAAAGTGGGACCAGCACGCAAGTCCAGTTACAGGTCCAAGATGGCTAGACGCAGTAAGAGGACGGTCAAAGAGGGACAGGAAAGGTACAATGTACATCCATTTGTGTAGATTGCCTGAATATCTTTTTTTCTCACCCCTTCTGTTTCTTCCATGATCATTCACAGTAAGAGGCGTGGATCTTTGTTCCGCAAAATAACTAAGCAATCCAACCTGCTGCACACAAGCCGTAGTCTGTCATCTCTGAACCGGTCCCTGTCGTCCAGCGATAGTCTTCCTGGCTCTCCGACACACAGCCTGTCCGGTCACTCCCCTATTCAGAGCTACCGCTCAACCCCTGAGTCGTCCCACCTTGGTGAGTCAATTTATGCATATTTTGTGATTTAAAAAAAGTAAAACCAACAACCAAAATTTTAATGGTTCATTGATATTCTTGACGCAGGTGCCTCCTCCCAAAGCAGTTCTCCTGCCTCCAGTACCCCAAATTCCCCTGCAACAACCCAGCATATGAGACCAAGCTCCCTGCATGGACTTTCCCCCAAACTACACCGCCAATACCGTTCAGCCCGCTGCAAGTCAGCAGGCAACATTCCTTTGTCTCCATTGGCTCATACACCATCCCCAACTCAGTCGTCACCACCTCCTTTGCCTGGACACACAGTCGGAAGCTCCAACACCACCCAAACCTTTCCCGCCAAACTACACTCATCCCCACCAATCATAAGGCCTAGACCCAAGAGTGCCGAGCCACCCAGATCACCGCTACTCAAAAGAGTGCAGTCAGCAGAGAAACTCGGCTCACCGCTTTCATCTTCATCCGAGAAGAAAGGTGGGATTGGGGTAATGAGGAAGCACAGTTTGGAGGTCGGACATTCGGATTATCGTAAGGATGGTTTTCACTGTGAGCTTGGCCTCCAGAGCTTGGTGGAAATCGAGGGTGAGAATCTGGCATCTGCACCAACAACTTCTCCTTCACCCACTCAACAGACCCCATCACCACCTGAAACGGGTGTTTTGAAGCCAGTTAGGAAGCTAGGCAGGCAGGAATCCCCTTTGAGTAGAGATGCTCTGCTTGCCGGTAGAGAAAGGGATCGAGAAAAGGAGAGGATTGGTGAACCAAGTCAAGCTAGTGTGCCTAAACCAGGGGGGGTCAGAGAAACAATCCCACCTGGTGGGATTACTCCAATGGGAAGTAAGAAATCCCCAAGTGTTGAAGCATCTCAACGGCCTCCTTCCACTCTACAAGAAAGTTGCCTAGCCAAGCCTCAGACTTGGCAGCCTCCATTGACCAAGTCTTCTCCTGTAGCATCAGAGTCCAAGCATAGTGTAGTCACCTCCATTCCTTCCCCGCTAACCACAACATCTTCCCCATCTGCCAAAACAACAGATCCAAGTTTCATTAAGAAAGTGGGAAAGGATGAACAAGGAAGTCTTACAAAAGTTGCCCAAAGCCAGGCAATAGGAACCACTAAGCCGTCATGCTCTGCAAGTGCATCAGGTGTTATCAGCAAAGACTTGTCAGAGGAGGAAGTGGGGAAGGATACTGGTAAAAAAGAGGTAAAACCAGATTTTGGAAAGACTTCAGTCAGGCCAAGTATGCCATGCAGTACTCCTGGGAAGACAACAAGCACAGAATTAACCAAATCAAGTAAGGGACCAGGTGACGGAGAGGGTCTCAAAAAGAGCGTCTTAGATTCTCATACCAGAACTTTAGATGTCAGGGCGAGGACTGCTCCATCCAAAGGGGTTGTCCCATCTCACCCACCCCAGACGCAGTGCTCTGCTTTGGGAAAACTTAGGCAGGACAAGGGCTTAGCTCCGGTCAGCTGCTACCGGGGAACATTAGATTGGGAGGACAAATATTTCTTGGAGGCTGTTGAGGAACACTCTCCATCCACTACTCCTTCTCCAACTGGAGTGCCTCCCGATCTGCCCAAAACTCAACTTCAGTCTCCTGGTAAGAAATCTGGTTTGGCTACACATTTGGCAAGCACAGGGAAATCTATAGGGCCTGTTGAAGGTGGGACTCAGGAGGGGCCCAGGGCCAAAGATACCACCAAATTGTTCGAGGTCACCCAGCCATGTGCACTAGGACCAGTTCCTGCTTCTGGGAGTACACCAACTTCCAAAGGAGTGGGTCAGAGTCCTACTAGCAGCTCCCCACAGGTGAAGACTGTCATTACTCCTAAGAATGGCTCTTGATCTAGTTGGAAAAATAATTGCCTTTATTGAGGGTTTAGCAGAATTCAATGTTTTAAGCACTTAGAAATTAAGGGACATTCCAGCCAGTGAAAAAAAGACTAAGTCATATTACGCTGAACAAAGGACAACAACTCCAAGGTTATTTTATAGGCTGTTATTTATTGTACATGCAGAGCTGCATCAGAAAAAAAGACTATAGATGTATTATATTAGAATGTGTGTTTGTGAGTGCAAGGAGATGAATGGGTGCATGTTTCGTGGTGCTTGTGCTACAAGGTAAAAAATCGACAACTGCAAAGTGCTTTAACAGATCAAACAATGCTGAATACTGTGAACACCAAAACAACGTTCCTACTTTTTCTAAGGTGACAAACCACATAATTTCCTTAAACAGAAAAACTGAAAAGAATTTGCTCAAGGTAACATTTTATCAAGTTTCTGGCATAAACAGAACATAATCAAGGACACATTGCTTCCATTGCTATATTTTTTTGGCTTGTTACATGATTCAGGAGTATCTAATCAGGTTAAGCACATATTCATAAGTAGTTAGCACCAATAGCCTTGTGGGCAGCGTGTTGACATTGCCTTTGCGCTTCGGGCATCCCGAGTTTATACCCTAGCTTGTGGACCTTTCCTGATACTCCCTCCCCCCTACCTGTCCTATCAAAATAAAAGTCAGAAAAATATAAAATTAAAGCCATGGGGAGGATGCTGGCTAAACTGTAGATTCATTCAGATACCCTCTTAACCAAATCTCTTATCTCTTATAGGCCTTTTATGGCAATCTGGTGCATTCGGTGTCCACTTTTGAATGGAGAACGTCTAAAACTTTATGGCAAAATTGATTTTATTGGTGGATAATCTTAAACTAACTAAACTAAAAAGACAATGTAATTCCAACATTACCATAGAGGAAGATAGTTCGTTAGGATGCATTGGCAAGCAGGCACCTCTGTGTTTGTGTGCTCACCAAGAATATGTTTCTTGTCTTACAGTGTCTCTGTAAATACGTTTACAGGCAGATCTTATTCATACTCACAAGTAGGTCAGTGTTATCCATAGCTCTTGACACAGACTGGGCTATCTTTACTATCTTCTCTGCTACTGAACACTCTTTAAAAGTGATCGTTGACCTCACTGTGACTCTAGCGCTCAAGTCTCAAATTTATTTACCTGAATAATAGTTAATCCATGAGCGTTTGCAATAGCAAGGGGACAGGGTTTAGCTGGTTAGCATGCCCTGGTTAGCCCCTGCTGGTAGATACACCATCCAGCTGCAAAGAGAGCACTGACAGCTATTGATAAGTAGCTGTCTATTGAAATGAATGCTAATGCATTTTGCGGATCAGTAATATGAGAGAAGTGGTTAAGGTTTTGAACATCTTTGCGTACTTGCAATGGAGTAGTGACTATAAAAATGTGAAATCATAAACAATTTTGAAATCGTATCAACCATTTAGGATAGCATCCTTCACATAACACAGGTCTCGATTACAGAGATCAGCACATACTGTATATGACGATTGTTGGAATATGCAGACTGAAGGAGGATTGTATGGTAAATATATTCTATAGTTACTCAAGCATCAGTAAATGTCACTGTTGTCATGGCAACTTGGAGCCAGTGTAGCCTGCTGTCTGTTGGCGTTTCTTTGTGTGATCTGAATGTTTTTCACTAACATGCAATGAAAATATCACTAACCTCTGTTCTTACAGTAACTGTTTTCACTTAAGCATATGCAAAACAAATGTTTTAGGGATGCGACTGATGCTTTTTTGCAGCTGTTTTTTTTTTTTTGCCATTTCCAATGAAACGGTTTTGAAGGTGAACAGCGGTTTTACTACAGTAACCATAGTTTATCTATGGTTTTAGTAGTAAAACTTAGTAAAGAAATGGCATAAAACAGTAATAAACTAAATAGTATCAATTGTACTTGTCTCAGTATTACCAAGTTAATAATTATAAAAAAATAAATAAAAAAAAACAGACAGCACATCTTATAGACATTTGTCAGATTTCGACTCACTTTATTTTGTGAACTTTTTGTTTCATGCTGTGTATAAGCATATTGTATAAATATGCATATGAGTATATTGCTAGGTAAAATACAAATATATATTATAATGACCGATTTGAGGCGTGGCAGGGATAGAAGGAGTTATGCTGCCATCTGGTGGCTAACAGGAACACTCACTATTTTACACTCTATATTTACATGGTAATAACAATAGGAGTTGCAATCAGTGATAAGACCAAGAGTGCTTTATTTATTTGTATTTCATGGTACCGTACAGAGGTATTGATTTACTGTAGCATGATGATGCCTTTGGCTAGACATTTAGATATCTATTAATCCTTCCGTAAATGTATTCTGGCGCTGTTTGTCTCTCTCAAGCGGCTCTGTCATCTGAAATATCTTTTGCTGTTTCATATCTGGTTCCAGTGTTAGTGAGATTTCTTTATATCTATTAAAACGTTTATTTATTGTAGTATACAGAAACTCGACACAGAGTATATCAGAGAGTTATTTGGATGTATCAGTGAAATGGAGAAGTGAAGACACACATATGCACATAATAATGTCAAGATTTTGGGTGAATGTGTTAGTGTATCTGATGTTAAATCCATTTTCTTTTTTTGCCATTCTTGTTATATTCTGCCCTTTCCCGTGCATGAACAAAATCTCAGTTGTGGTTAAAGGCAACTAACACTTCACTGGCCTGAATGTTTCCACTTTATATCATGTGACTGTTACAGCTGATCGAATACGAGACTAATGTTTTATAAAGTTCACTTAATCTGTACTGTAAAGCCCTGTGTCTTATTCCATTCTGAACGGTTTGATTTACACTGCAGTCTGAACTGAAAACAAGAATCCACGCATATTAAAAGTATGCTGTTATAGAATATATTCTTATGTGTTTGTGTTTACGTGGCCATGTTTTAGTTTTTTTTATGTAATTTTTTATAAAATGTGTTTGTTTGTTTTTTTGAGAATGCACTTTATTTAATGCATTTGTTTTTATACGTTCTTTGTTGTTTTATCAAACTATTCAAAATTCTGTTCAATACTGTACATAGAGGTAAATAAAGACACAAAGATATTCCATTCTAATGTGAATGTCCTACCTAGGAGAAATGAAGAGTATCTCAGTCTTGTATCACCTGTTATGTGGCATTTTGGACATAAACTTGTTAATTTATTCTATTTATTTGGCTCTGTACATCACTTTTACTTACGGCAAATGTCAATCGATCCATTAACTGAGGTGCAGTGTGTGTAGTCAATTAATAAAGAGATATTGTATAAAATAACATGCGTCTTTTATTTGCTTAATGACCTACTAAACTCGAACGGGAAGGTTGATCAAAACTTTGAATGTTGAACTTGCTTGTCTGTTTGAGTTGCTAGGGGGGTTATTTTTTGTCTGTTGCTAGATTCTTGGTCAAGTCAACATAGTTGTAGACTTTTGGTCACAGAGCTTTTGACCTCTCTTATCACAATTATTGATTATTAACAGTACTCTGACCTTTTGTAAATACAAAAAACTAGCTGAATACTGTTATCATGATCACAATAATGATGATTTCAGTGCTCTGCAAGCAGAATTTACTCAGCTGCAAACAAAGCATAACACCACCACGACCTTTTACTGATTTATACTAACTTAGTAATTTGCGAATCCTTAACACACAGCAAAGTGTAGACATTTTCCCTACCAAATAAATAACAACATAATTTATTTCCTTTTGAAAACCCCAAATTTTTTTATGTATAATAATTTATACGTACATATTTAATAAAATAAATCAAATAGTTTATAATTTACTGACTACAGTTTCTCGTACGTGCGGATCATCCAATCATCAAACGGCAATGGTCAAACTTGACCAATCACGTCCCTCGGGGGGCGGGTCGAGGGTGTGTATCCGCAATGACAACAGGAAGTGGCTGCATACTGGTTTAATCGCTCGCCGTTTTATACACTTCTCGTCTCAGCTGACAGTTTGGGAGTCGCGCAAGATTGTTAAGACGCAGAAACTCATGATTACAGCTTTAATCGATACTCGCCGCGATGACGGCGCCTGAAGAGGCCTGAGCCCGGTTTCACTCAGCGGTCGTCGTCCTTGCCAGACACATCCAGAGCAGCTCGACACTGGACATCGCTATTAATAGGAGAAGTAGGAAAATATCCGGAACATCAAACATGCCGGGTCTAACGTGAAGGTAACGCCTCTAGCTGGCTAAAATGACTTTTGAAGTGCACTAGAGTCGGTGTCTGGAAACGTGATATCTCGTAGTAACATTGACGTTACATACTAAGATGTTTCACACAACCCTCAGAATCAGGCTGCCTTATAACGATTATTTAATGAAGTAAAGCGGGTGTTTTTCATTGCATTAAAAGCTGTATCATGACTAAAAGTAGGCGATTGCTACGTTTAGTCACGAATGACTTATTTACAATTACATTACTTCACATTTAGCAATAAAACTGGGGTTTCCTCTTAGGTTGTGTTCTAAATGACCTACTAGTGTACTGCCTTATCGGCAATATGTACATTATATAGCCTACTTAGTAACGTTAGTCTTTTCTACAGTGTCTCGTGACCTCAAGTAGTAGCATGTTGTATTAAGCGAGTGCAGTCTAGTTATTATTTTAATTCCTGTAAAATGTCTTATATTTTGGGAGTCAAAATCGATTGTTGTTGATAGTAGAACGTGACAGGAGCGCACTGCATTGTGGGAAACACATTTTGACATTTATTAGAATTTCGTGCAAACATTAATCTGGTATAAATGTAGTATTGTTGTATGCTGTATTGAAAGGACCCATTGTGATGACCTGGATGTTCAGCTTTTCTGCTGAGCACTCAGTGGTCACATGGTCTAAAATTCACATGTATCCACTTTCCCTGAGCAGTCTGGTGTACTAGAATGAAGGGGAAGTGCTTTTGCGTTATTGGGAAATATTGTCACCTCTCATCATAAACTGGTCTCGTTTCCCTTCGCTAGACTGTAAGCTCAAAGGTTTCGTGAGAGTATAAGGAAATGGGAAGTCAGAATATTCCCACTGTAATGTGTGCTTGAGCTTGAACTCTCGTGGCCGCCACACCTGTCCCCAGCCAGGGCTCATGTGACAGGCTGCTTTCTCACACACTTCTTGTTTGTTTGCATAACACACAGGTTGAATGCTTTCTAGATTGAAAGGTGTGTATTGTAATGTCACAATACCTGGGTAATTAAAGTTGTGTGACTGCTTTGATGTTCTACAGAAAGTACTTTAACTCTATTATGGTATTAATGGAAGGGAGAAAAAGGAAAGGACGTGACATGTGGCCAGGTATGGTTTCCCATACCAAGAATTTGTGCAGGAATTTAACCTGTTACAAGTACAAGTATATCATTTTCGGCTGATATCAATAAATGAAAAAATAGCCAACAATAACTAATAGAGTAGAAGCATTTTAGGCACCTCTAGTATCTAACATCTGAAGGAAGAACAGCAATCATTAATTATGTAAATGTGGGTGTCAAACGTTAACTCGACAGTGTTCCTGATGCCAGTAATCTGATTTCATATTCAAAAAGAGACTAGCTTTGCATGCTTTTTTTGGACTGGGGAAGGGTATGGGTTCTGAGAATCTCAGCGTGTTGTAATAGCGCAGCTGTTTTATTGAGAAATGAAGGAAGATCTCATACCATTTCTTCACTCTCTGTCTCAGGCTGAAGTTCTTCTGTAATGCTGCTGTATCGAGCCTGAACCATGAACTCGGTGTCTCCCAGTGCCGTTCAGTACATAGTGGGTGGCGGTGCTCATGAGGACAAGCCCTCAGCGCAGTCCAGACGCCACAACGGCTCGGCGCCGGACGGCTCTGGAGAACCCGATGAAGTGGATCGCCTCAAAGCCAAGTTCATGTCCGCATGGAACAACGTCAAATATGGTTCGTTTTCATTTGTGATCTGGTTTGTATGACTGGCACAAATAATGACAAACAGTTAGTTCCTTTTTTCCCTGGCTATTTTTGAAGTCACGAAGCACAGCTAGTGACCACAACAAATATCACTGACTAAGTTCCTCTCTTTGTTTTCCCAGGCTGGGCCGTTAAATCCAAAACTACCTTCAACAGGACTTCCCCTCTGATGCTCCTGGGCCAGTCCTATCTGTTCAATAGTGAAGGTGAGTCATGTGATCTGCCTGAAAGCTGTCTTTGTTGGAGTCAACTTAGAGGGATAGTTCACCCAAAGTGAAATTTCTGTCATTAATTACTAATTTAATTAGTTATTCAGTAAGAAACAATGTTTGAATGCCTAATTCTGAGTCTCTATATTTTAAACCTAGAGAATAAAGCGTGCACACATGTTGAGGGTTGTATTGTTTTGTGGCAGACGAGGTGGATCGTTTCCGGCAGGCATTCGTGTCGTGCGTGTGGCTCACCTACAGGAGGGAGTTTCCTCAGCTGGAGGGATCCAGCCTGACCACAGACTGCGGCTGGGGCTGCATGCTGCGCAGCGGACAGATGCTGCTGGCGCAGGGGTTACTGCAGCACCTCATGCCTCCAGGTCTGATCTACTGCCCCATGTGTTTGTTTGTACTGAAATCCCTTGTGAAAAATCAATTGCTTTTATTAAATATAAATAGTCATAATAAACCATGGTTGTTAAAAGGGTTCCTGTGGGTCTCAAGAAGTCTTAATTCAGCCTTCCACAAATTAGGGCTCTAAAATATCTTCAGAGCAAAAAGCCTTAAATTCATAAAGTTTTGGATTTAAATGTTGCATGCTCTGCAAATATGATTTTTGATTTGTTTTAACATCCTTAAATCAAGCTACAGCTACTGGAGTAGCAAAATAAAGATATGAAGTCCTGTTTTCTGATAAATTAACAATTAACTCATTTTACATTAGAGATAATAAATATAGGTCAGTGCGTTTTGAATTAAGCCCATTGGCAGATATTTGTTCTGGTTTAATCATAAATTTGCTTAAATTACATCCTTTTTTAACAACACTAATTATTTTGCATATCAAGAAATTTTATCTTGATTTAATAATTATTTTGGAATTTCATGTTCTTTAAAATTACTTAATGGAGATTGGGAGGATTGTTTTTTTAATTGTTGCTAACTCATTATCTTTCTCCAAAGATGTTTACACTTTTGTGAACACATTGACATGTGGTGTTTCCTTCATTTTATTCATAAAAATATACATTACTTGGGTTTCTGAAAAGTCTTAAATCAACCTTTATAAAGCTTGCAAGCCCTTAGTTATGTTATAGAAACAGTTAGCGCTTTAATATATTAATATTAAAACATTTGAAGTCCTTGAGATTTTTAAAAATAAATATAAAATGCATTTGATATTGAAATCTTTTGTAACATCATGAATGCCTTTACTGTCACTTTTGATCGATTTAATGTATCCTTGATGAATATAAGTATTTTTTTACCTTTTAAAAAGACAGAATTTTATTGCTGTGGTCTGCTCTCTGTATCTCAGACTGGAGGTGGGCAGATTGTCATCTGCTGACAGACGTTGATTTTGAGGTGCTAAAGCCTCGATCGCCCTCCCGTCCCGCTGGCATGTCTCTTCCGTCCTTCAGTTCTTCCTGGACCAGCCCCATTTCCCAGAGAGACCCGAGCTCAAGCAGCAGCGAAGGTCAGAGGCGGATCCTGGCCAGATGTCCTGCAGCCAGTCATGAGTCTCAGCTGGAGACTTTGCACAGAAAGCTGGTGTCTTGGTTTGGTGACCATCCCTCAGCTCCTTTTGGCGTCCACCAGCTGGTAGAGCTGGGAAAGGAGTCAGGGAAGAGAGCAGGGGACTGGTACGGCCCGTCCGTAGTAGCACACATGCTGAGGTTAGAGGAGAGCAAATAAATCTTATCGTATTTAGATTTAAATGCTTCTTTTTAATAACTGAACTTTTGACCCTTTGTGCATTAATGTCTTTTCTTCTACCAGGAAAGCAGTGGCCAGAACCACTGAGTTTCACAACCTGGCTGTATACGTAGCACAGGACTGCACGGGTAAGGCTTCATGTTCAGTCTTGTGGGCTGTGCAGTATGCGATAGTTTTTTTTTTAAAATCTTTGTAAGTGATGCTTAGCTCATGATTCTGCTTGTGTGTGTGCTGCAGTGTATAAAGGAGATGTCATGAGGTTGTGTGAGTCGCCGCTAACACAGGAGCTGTCCGAGAGCTGGAAATCAGTCATCATTCTAGTGCCAGTGCGGCTGGGAGGAGAATCACTAAACCCCTCCTACATCGAGTGTGTTAAGGTACAAATACACTAGATATTATGGTATATTTTCACATACATACATGTGTGTATATCTGTATGTGTGTATGTATATTAGTATATGTATGTATACTGTATATGTATACATATACACACACCAGCATATATATATATATATATATTGCATTTATATTGTATTTATACTAACGTCTCTTTTTCTAGAACATTCTCAAGTTAAAATGCTGTATAGGAATTATTGGAGGAAAACCCAAGCATTCCCTGTTTTTTATTGGCTTTCAAGGTACGTGTCTATTAAGAGCTATGTTTTGATTGGGTACTGCGCTCTTGTCTGCTCTCTGATTGGCTGCTCTCTGTCTTCCAGACGAGCAGCTATTGTATCTAGACCCTCACTACTGTCAGCCGGTGGTGGATGTCACCCAAGGCGACTTCTCTCTGGAGGTGAGAGGGGAAGCAAGAGTGCATTTGCATCAGAAGGCATTTTCATTTTAAAGTAATGACAAGGTGTGAGGAAAGGAATCTGCATGAATCTTGTTTCTCTCGTAGTCCTTTCACTGTAACTCGCCCAGGAAGATGAACTTCAGTCGTATGGATCCCAGTTGCACCATCGGCTTCTACGCACAGACCAAGAGAGACTTTGAGTCTTTGTGCTCGGCGGTCAGTGAAGTGAGTGTCTTGTTTGAGTCAATAAGATATGTTTCTTGGAATAAAAAAAATTAAATTCGCTAAATGTATAGTCTATTTATATACTCTGAAAAATCACTGAATCTCTCTCTCTCTCTCTC
>JAUCNO010000626.1:827743-841049 GCA_032353835.1 Enteromius viviparus | reverse complement strand
ACTACATGTCAACTAGCATTCATTAGAGTACTAGTAGACTGCTTAATATCTTCTAACACTTTATTGTGGTGGATCCAAAGCATACTACATACTGACTATCAGACACTTTACAAGTACATGTCAACTTATTCTACTAAACCTATCCTAATAGTCTACTCTAGAGAGCTAGTAGACATGTAGTTGAGAATTAATTGACATGTAGTTGGCATATAGTTACTTATAGTTAGTAGAATGTTTATATATACTATCTAAATAATGTGTAACTAAAATACTGATTTTGATGATGTTAATAACAATTATTAGAAATATAATATGGTACTTGCGTAATAATAAAAATAAGTATAATTATTAATATTATAAACCATGATTCATAATAGTAATAATATTATGTTTTAAAATTGATGAATACCATCTTTTTGATTTGTTAATTTATTAATATTTTTGTAATTATTATTTATTATTAATATACAGTTTTTCTATTGACCTGTATAATTTATTTGCTGTTGCTGTCACTTTATAAAATTGGCAACGTAAAAAAAAAATCTAAATTTATTATAAACATTACTGTAAAAATCTTACACATTTGTGTTTATATTTAAATCAATTGTTTAGGTGTGTCAATCTGGTGCCATTTTGGATGTATTACTATTAAAATTGTATTAATGTAATATATTTATTAATAAAATTGTCTAATTGTGAAATGTGTTTTATTGTTGGTTTAAACTTTTAAACGTTTGAACTTTTAATAGTACATTTTATTCGTAAAACCTGTTAGATATGTTTACATGAATTGTCACACAGAATTAATACCTGCATTTTGTTGCCCTGAAATACAAGCAGAGCAGAGTATTTACTGTTTGCATGGATGTCCTGACAGGATGATGCAACCGCTCCCAAGAACAGTAGAGTCGGATCAGTCCCGGACGGCACAGGTTTGATGGAGCGTGATGATGGGGAGAGAAAAACTGGTGGCAGGGGAGCTGAGGTCAGACCGGGAGCCCAAGCTGAAGAATCGAAAACACAAGCGGAAGATCCCAGTGATTCTCAGGTCAGCCAGGGACGCTCTCAGAGGTCAAAGGTCACGGAGGCAGAGAGTAAAACGAAGGGGAAAACACAGCGACGGACACAGTGTCCTTACGGCAGCTCCTGCTACAGGTACTGCACCGCAAGGACTGCTTTCTAAACAGCTTTGGCATTTCTGTTGCCATCAACATAACTCAAATACTGCTAATTAGTTTAATCTAGTTTAATTAATCTCAAGATAAAATGCTTTGAGAAGCCAAAATGTGCAAAGCAGTTCAAAGGAAATGGTTTGCGAGTCAAATGTCCTCCCTAACGCCTAATTCTTTAAATAGATGAGAGATAACGTAAGTAAAGCGTGACATGCTCTTATAATCAGTTTGCATTTGTGTGCGGTTCGGTTGTTGAAACTCAAATTATTCAGCTTTTTTGTTTTTTCCCTCCAAACTGTTTAGGCACAGCCATAAAGACACAATATACTTCAATTTTCAATTAGATTAGCTGTCAGTGTAATTAAGCTGCCTGAATGCTCGGGATTGAGTTAATTTGGCTCATTGTGTTCCAGCGTGCATAACGTTTCAGTCGCCAATTGTGTTTTTCCTCTCTCCAGGAAAAATCCGGTCCACTTTCAGGAGTGCAGTCACCCTGGAGACAGTGACTTTGAAGAAGAGGAGGAAGAGGAGGCTGAGGATGACAGGCCCGAGTGTCCATATGGCACGCACTGCTACAGGTGACCAACAACACAACACCTCAGTTAAAAATCCCAGCACAGTTTTTTCACAAATGTTTTGTTTAAATATGTGTCAAAATAATAGTTAGTTACAGCCCTAGATTAAAACTAGTGATAAAATACTGTCTCTAGTGAACCAAGTATCTGTATTTTGTCGGTTAAGTCATGAGCATGAAAGTTTAGTGTCTACGAGCATTATATACCTCATCATTTTCCAAGTGTATTCATGAAATAAAATAAGTTTGCGTTAGGAAACGTATTTAAAGGAAATGGATAACTTTGCCATAGTATCCTTTTAAATGTCAAAGTGGCCGGTCATTGCATGCTTTGCTTGCACTTTATTTGTACCGTTTCATTTCGTTCGTTTATTTATTAGAATTAGAAAGGTAACAGTATTCTATTCGTAAGTGAGATTATTGATTTCAATCATTTAAAAACCAAAAAAAATTGTGCTGGTATGCAGTATTTGTATGTACCCTGATAAAGGAGTAGTTTACTCGAAAATGAAAATATCTATAGCTCCAAGCCATTTGAGGTCTATACGACAAAATAAGGGCCACTATCCACCAGCATTACCAAGCTGAGAAGAGCCAGGTAATTCTTTTAAAAACTCGTGACTGTGTTCGTCTGAAAGAAGAAAGTTATATACAACTAGGATGGCTTGGGGGTGAGGACATTGTGGGGTCATTTTAATTTTTTGGGTGAACCTTTTAACATAAGACTGTCCGCTTGTACACATCTGTGTAAGAAACACTCTCAGGAAGACCAAAGTAACATTGGTTAAAAGATCCAGCTATACTTTGCCCAGTTAATTAATCACGGTAGATTAAGGCAATGGTTTGTATAACTAGTTTTCAGATATGTTATGTTTAAATATGCAAGTGATGGATTACCTAATTAAAGATGCAATTAGCATAAATCTATCTGAACATTGGATTAAGCCAGGCTAAATTATTATTATTTTAATTTTTATAACAAATAAGCTGCGTTAACACTGCGAGCCTCAGCATCTGTATAAGATGTGAACAAATCACTGTTCTGAACTGACCTGCATGTACAAAAGCACAATGTAAACGGGGTTGCCAGGTTTTAATAACAAAATCCTAGTCCAAATCCAGCCTGGGAGTAAATCTAACATCAGTGCTCTCACTTCAACCCACATAGTTCAAAAAACATCCGGCAGCATCTGTGAAGAAGTAGTCCAAGTTGTCACTATGATACCGATTCTACATCCCTGTACTAACAATTAGCTTTCTATAAGTCGATAAGTTTGTAAAACTTTGTAAAAACTATGTAAAATCTTTGAAGTGAGTCCTATGAGCACAGAATTGTGACGAAGGCTCATCTAGAGTAACATAAAAGTCTGATTGATCCGGTTTACATATGAAATGAAGTGACTTGAAGTGAAGTGAACATATGGAAGTGGCACAAATCAGAATGAAAAACAGATGTGAGGAAACAAATCAGATTTGAGACGCTTTTTAAAAACAACAGAAACAACATCAACAATAACTAAACCATAACTAATAAAAAAAATACTGTCAGCAACCAGTAAAAAAACAAATGTTTTTAGAATTACATACAAATAGCTCCCTTCAAGTGCTTTAAAAGGTAAGTATTGCAATTTCAATCTAAGGACATATATAGATAAAGTGTAATAAACACTTAATAAAAATGTGTATTTGGGATGTTTCCACTTTAATGAAGCCACAAATTGACCAGTGCTTGAAAAACAGTGTCCAACATTAAACGAGACGAAGTGTAATTCTAGCATTTGTTTAAAGTTTCTTCTTTGTGCTTGCCTCGATGTTTTAGGAAGAATCTGCTTCACAAGAAAGACTACAAACACACTAAATCACCACGTGAGTATTTCAACAGTTAAATATCTGGAGTGAGATGAAGTTTTTTTCAGATCCTGAGCTCTAACATTATTAAAAGTAGTGCTTACCTTAGATAGCACACATTGAGAGTAAGAGGTTTTAATCTGTCCTCCTCAGTCTTAATAATGATAGAGAGAAATGGGCTTTAGTGAGTCACTTCCCAGACCTTAATATCTGATGCCAAAATATTTTTTTGTGGGCAGTGTGTCATTTTATGAATGTGTTTAATAAATCACCGCATTATTGTGTTTTTAAATAGTTTTCATCCAAGACGGAAAGCAAGAATATTAGTTGTTCTTTCCAGAATGCAGTTCCTAATTCCTAAAAAATGCCATCAGTCTTTACAGCCTGTCTCCTCTGCTTTCTTCTGTCCTGTTTAATTTGGATGGATAGATCTGTCAAGGAGTGTGAAATTCGAGCGCATGCGAGAGGTGTGAGCTGTGGTCATCTGGAGCGCTGTCAGAAGTGTACAGGGGTTTTTCAGGAGGAATAAATGTGTGGTGGAAACCACCAAAGCTACGTGAGCCACTTAAATGAGGCGCATAAATTTCTACTTCGAAGGCTGAACATCTCAGATGACCGGGCACTTAGCTGAATGGAGTGCTTTAAATCTAAAATATTGCTTTTTTTAAAAGTAGAACACAAAAAGGTCAATTACTAAAAACGGTTCAGATGTATGTTTCCAAGACCTGAATGTTCTGGGTTTACTTCAATTCAGTGAAATATTATTGCAGTTTAAAATAAGAGTTTTCTTTTGTAACATATTTTAAAATGGGATTTATTCCTGTGAATCAAAGCTGATTTTTCAGCATCAGTACTGCAGTTTTCAGTGTCACATGATCCTTTAGAAATTATTCTATTACGCTGATTTATAACACATTTTTTTCACACATATTTTTAAGGACCTGTGTTTTGTTTTTGTTTTTTTTCCAGGATTCTTTGACTTTTCAAATTTTAACAAATTAAAACCGAAAATGTTACATTATACGTTGCTCAGTCAATTTTTCTCTTTTTTGTTGAAATTAATACTTTAATCAAGAATAGTACAGACTTATATTGTTAGAACATATTTCTATTTTGAATAAATACTGTTCTTTACTTTTTGTTTATTATAGAAAACTGTAAAAAAATGTATAAATTTATTTTATAAATTTTTATAAATATATAATAATGCTTCAAGGAGGTCAGACAGTACATCTATAATGTTACACAAGATCTCTATTCCAAGTAAAGGCTGTTTTTTAAAACGTTTTCTTCTTCAAAGTATCCTGGAAAAAAGCTAATTCCACAAAAGTATTAAGCAGCACAACGTTTGTCAGCATTGTTGAGCTTAAAATAAAATAACAATAAAAGCATATTAGAATGATTTCTGAAGGATCATGTGACACTGAAGACTGGAGTAATGATGCTGGAAATTCAGGAATATATTGTTTTATAATATATTTACATAGGAAACGGTTATTTTAAATTCTAACAATATTTCACATTATTGCTATTTTTTTGGAAACGGTAAAAAAATATGATATTTAACTTGCAGCCTGGATGCGAATTCAGCCTTGAACAGACTTCTTTCAAAAAACCTTAAAAACAATGTTAAACAATTAATCGCTATTGTGTAAAGTCAATCATCTTGCCCATAATTTCCCACGAAATGGCTTTTAGCCTCAGGAAAGTTCCTGTTATGTAAGTGCAGCAGCCTGAAGTAAGTCACGATGACAGCTTTCTAGCATCTTCTCTAAATATCAGCACGTCTTAATCCTCATCTGAAAGGGTTTTGTGGATTTTTGTATCTGTAATTTAGTTTAAACGACTCAGTATGTCGCATCTGCAGTTACTTAGATTTAACAATCACGTCTCCGTACGAAGATATATCGCTATCTAAGATGTAACTTCTTCATCTGAGATGAAGAATAAGCGCTGTTTATTGTTCCAGCTCATGCATGTTAAACACCGCAAATCCGTGCGTCCCAATGAAGCCAAAGTCTGAATCATTTTCCACGAGACCGAGTGAGCATAGTGTTTGGTGAGTAACCTGAGGCTCCTCTGGGACATAGTCACATTTAACACAATAAAACTCTTCTTAAGCTAATTGAAAACACGCTGCGCCAACCCTGAGGAGAAACAGGCTGCAACTTTCAGCGACATCAGTCACATATTAGGAGAGACTTCCACCGTGATGTTTGATTGTTAGCAGTCACCAGTGATTGAACTGTTAAGTGCGCCTCGCTAAAACACAACAACATTATCATCCCCAGAAGATTCAATCTTGTAACCATGCAGCTTTGCAAGATGTTTCTTCTTAAGCGATGTTTAAGCGGTCTTGGGTGATCGCTAGGGGTCTGTGTGAAATACGGCTCCAAAAGATTTCATTCATATCACATCTTCATCTCCCCAGCTAAGACTGCTGCTGACGATGATGAAGGTGAAGACGAAGATCGCTACGAGAACAGCTTTATTAATGACGAGAGCGAGGAGGAAGAGGTGGATGAAGACTCGGAGTATGTGCCTGAATCAGACGACAGCGGGAAAGAGGATATTAAACGGCTGCAGAAAGAGGCCAAAACCTTCCTCAGGAGGAAGAAGTGACTTTTTCTGTGAAAATAGCTTTCACGCACTAATCTCACAACGACTATGAAACATCTCACACTGTCCAAGGAGGCATTTTATTAAGTGTTAGATTACTTTCATGACCTTTTACCTTCATATTTTAAGGAATAGCTTATCACATATGCTAGTAACACAGACACATATTACATGTGCACACGCACACATATGTATATACTTGTGATTAATAGTTTGACAACACTAATACATATATATATATGTATATATATATATGTGTGTGTGTGTGATGTACACATGAACTGTGTTTTTTAGGTTTATCATTTAGGATTTTTTAAAATCATGTTTTTAGGTAATTTATGTTTTTTTGGGGGGCATGGCATTAAAATCATCTACTTTCATTGTTATTGACGACATGATTTTAATTTGTTGTGGGGTATGAGCTATTCCTTCAATTCTCAGTGAATCTTTCTAGGAAGTCTAGTTTTGTTTGTTTGTTGTTTAAGCCAACTACTTTTAAGCTTTCCTCTTTTCCCATCTGTATGAATGTTTTTGTAAAGGCTGCTGCTTTATAAATCTCTTTTTGTATTGATTTGTGAGAGTTGAGTTCATCATAGTTGTGTAGGCTTTTATTTTGTACTGACTGGCTGTTTATTTTTACCACCTGTTCCTGCTCGGACCAAGATTTACAGTCATAGGAAAAATAACCACTATTACAAACCAGCATTAGCATTTAGTTTAGGTGCACAGTTTCTTAAATCGCTTTTTCATTGCTACGATGACTATAGTATAACGGTGATTTATACTGTGACATTTTCAGAGCAAGAGAAAAGGTAAAAGCGTGACATGCTGCTTTATGAGTTTGGCTTCCTCTCTGAAATGAAACCCTAAGTGAGTGACTTGGAACGTTACTTGGGGAGTAATAACTCTGTGAATCATACAAATAGCACTGTTTAGGCGAGATATTGAATAAACATTATGAGTGTGCCTTGCAGCATTAAAATTCAGAGAAAGGAAGGATTGCTAGAAGGCTCTGTTTTTGAACCGCCTCCAAAGACTTACTGTGTTCCATTTCTAATTCTAATCCAAAACTTTGTGGCCTGCAACGTTTGAGGATATTTTGATCAGAGATATGCTGTACAAATGCAACTGACTAAATGGAGATAAAAACTAAACTGGAAGTTTGTGTTGGAGCTTCCCAAGCCATTGTGATTAAAGAGTCCATTCACAAACCCAAACCAACATCTGAGCATTCAAAAGACTGTTAATCTGAGAAGATTAAGAACGCTTTAGTACATCTTACAAAATTATAGCCACTGTGTCTTTCGTCCTGTTGAATGCTTTGGACTTTGGTTTGCTGTATACAGATCATTTTTGGAGCTTCGTTTCTGTTTTGTAAGATAAAGCACCAGTGGCCAATCATGGAGCTTGAGTTAGAGGCGCTTGTGTTCATGTACGTGTGCTATGAGCTTGCGAGTGATTTGCAGCGCTCTACGGTGATTTACTTCATGTCTGTATGGCACATGTGTAATTATGACGAGCATCCAAGTTTGAAGTCAAAACCTGGAGTGCATCGCAAAACCTAGTGTTTGGACGGATGAAGATGTCTGGTCTTCAAAAACAGCGAGAACAGAATGTAACGGGTTGGTTCTGAAAGTTCCTTTTTTCGAAACATTCAAGTGCCTATTATGGGTTATGAAAGGTTCATATTTTGGTTTTGGCAGTCCCCAACATCAGAGGCATGCGTTCAAAAAACACTTTAATATTCTATTATGCTTTTTTTTCATATTTTTATAACGACACCCAAACTGTTTGTTTAACGATTCAGTTTTCCAAACCCCTCCGGTGATTGCTCGATTTTATTTAAGAGCTTTTAACTCTCTAAAAGTGACACCTAGTGGCAAAGAATGAATTAGCATTTTCATTCAGACCAACATGAAAATCAACCTTCGGAGGCAGCATTCCTGTCCCTGAAGGGACCTTAATGCTGATCGAATTATGAATGCAGCATAAATGTATCCTTTACTGCATCTGATATCCCACAATCCTGTGCGTTCCATTCCATGACGGTTGAGCTAAAAAAGAAAAATGGCGTCTGAATTGTGTTTGGTGGCCAGTTTGTGTGTAAACGTATATTTCTGTCTGACTTTTTGCACTTTTTATGTTATTTCTAGCGAGAAATCAGTATTACAGTAGTTAAATATTCGTTTTAGATTACACTGCCTCAGAAGTCTGTCTGAAAACAGTTTCATTTGGTGACTTCCTGCAAAAATGCTGCCTTCAAAGTCTCACGCTTTTAGAGGGGTAATATGACTTCAACATGATTCGTTTTAAAAATGACATGTTTCAATGTTTCGACTTTTTTTTTTTTAGAGACAACTTTATACACGGCGTACTTTCAGATTTAAAACTTTGCAGGATGTTGATTCACTAAGAGCTGTGTTACACACTGCATCAAGCTCATTTTTAAAAATGCATAAAAAGCCATTAACCTTGACCTTAATGCTCTTCATTGCTTCGTCAGCTGCTGTGCTCAACATCAGGCCATTAGTCCATCATAACAAAACGTAAAGGAGCTCAGTCTGGGTTGAACTGAGACTCTTTCTCAGGCGATGATCCAGCTGCCCCCCATATGCTGTCTCCATGGCAATGTTTCTCATTCCCTTTATTCGTTGGATGAGAGAGAGTTGTTTCTCTCAGCTGTCTGTCTGTGGTTATTAAACACCCTGGGAGGGAGGATGTGTCTTGACCATTGCTTTTAGTTGTGCTTGCTCGCGAATTGAACTAGGCATTTAATCTTTCTGGAAACATCTCCTCCATTCCAGCACTGCTGCAAATGTAAATTTCTCCCAGAAGGTAGGTAGCGAAATTATGCCCGACGTTTAGAATCATTTACTTTGGCAGCACAGCATGTGTCCTTTAAAACTCTATTACAGCCACTTGGAAATCAAGCCATCATTTGGGATGAGTCATGTGAGCATTAGAAATCACTTACTTGGAAAAATACACTTTATTTAGGACGCTCCCTCAGAAGACAGCAAGGGAGCTGACTAGGATTTAAAACAGAGACTCATTTATGCAAAACGAGCAGAGCATTTGTCAGAATTGCTAATAATATTTTTAATACTGGTAATTCTTAAATTACACACAAGCTAGTTTTTAATATTTAATGAATCATTTAACCCTTATAATCAAATAACTCTTACATACAATGCAAATAACGTTTTGTTTGTGTATATATGTATATAGATGTTTTATGTTAGGTAATGATGCAAATGTTTTGCAAAAAAAATTACATAAAAACCATTGGGTTGCATAAATTAGGAAATATATAATGCTATGTGCAAATAACATAAATATGTGACCCTGGACCACAAAACCAGGCATTTGGAAACAGATTTATACAACAAGTTTCAAGCTTTTCATTCACTGGTGTATGGTTTGTTAGGACAGGACAATATTTGATTGTCAGCCAACTATTTGAAATTCTGAAACAAGAGGGTGCAAAAAAATCTTAATATTGAGAAAATCATGTTTGAAGTTGTCCAAATATAGTCCTTAGCAATACATACTACTAATCAAAATTAAAGTTTTGATATAATTACGGTAGGAAATTTACAAAATATACTCATGGAGCATTATTGTTACTTAAATGGGTCATACAAACCCAGTTTTCCACAAGCTAATATGATTATTTAGGGTCTTAATGGAAGGTTTGTAATATAGATTGTTTCAAAATTTCTCGAGGATAGTTTTAAAAACGCTAATTTTCCCCTTTCAAAAACAGCTCTTTAGAAATCACTCTGTTCTGTGTACTTTCCCTTTAAATCTTCACGAGCTCCGCTGACCCCGCCCCTCTTTTCCAGACGCTCTCAGAGGATCTTTTTTATCCTGATCGTGTTCATAGTGAAACTTGTTAATAAGCACATTATTAGGAAAGGAGATTAGCAAAGATTCATTAAAAGACATTATACTCACTGCTTCTGAAGGTGAGGCTGGATCAATGATTCTCGCGAACATAAACGCATTCTGGTTGATCAAGGGGGCGTTTCCCTTCAGATCCAAATGTAACGTTAATCCTCCGTGTCTTCAGTCTCTCAGATGTCGGGAGTAAATCACTACTGCTATGTTAATTATTACATTCAACAACAAAACACCTCAATCTCTTAGGAGTCTTGCTTGTCTCTGCGTCTAGGTCTGATGACGGCTCACTCAGGGCGGGTCTGAGGTAAGACACCACTTCAGTCTGTGTGACACGCTGCTGTCAATCATCTATTGTGGGAGTGGCCTCTTGAGAATGGCTTGATTTCAGAATTTTTTTATGAAATCAAAAGAAAACTACCTGTGGATATTTATCATTGTAGGGTGGTTGTGTACGCACTTCCAACACACATTTCAGTCCACACAGCTTGAAAACTGCATGAATGACCGTATGACCCCTTTAATATTTTAATGATTTGTGTCAATCAATAAATTTCACCTACACTGTTGGCTATTGTTACAAATATGCCCATGTGAATTATGATATTTAAAAAAAAAATGTTTAATCATAATATTAAATTAAAATGAAATGTAAAAAATATATGTAAAAATATGTATTATTTATTTTTATCATATTTTAAATATTATTTGTAGTTCATTTAGTTCCAAAATACAGTTACAGATCAGTTTTTGCAGTATTTTTTTTTTTATGTTTCTATATTCTTTTTATATTTATAATATTTCCTTTTTTCTCTTTCATTTTCCTAAGAGAAAAGAAAGTATTTCAAGTCTACTCAAAGTTTGAACGTGTGCCATTGTTTTAATTGATGGTGCTAGTGGTCTGACTGAATCATGGCACACAGATTAAACTGAATCATCCTGAGTTTCACTCAGTCACTATACAGGATTTAAAGCTTATCTCTAAGAGTCGTGAAATAACAACATGCTACCAACACAGGCTCACTCCTGACCTCCCATCTGTCAGCGCAGTCACAATTACAAAGCTATTTTTTTGTTGTTGATGTGGGTTCTCTTAAAATTCAGTGAGATGAATGTGATATCTCATGGTGTTTTTGGCTTAACTTTAATCCCTGCAGACATACTATTTGTCCCGGATGAGAGAGAAAAAGAGACGCAGATGAGCCATGTGTCCACCCTCAAACCCAAAGACAAACACATTTGTTTTCACATGATGTTCCACACATTTACTTTCGTGCCATGAGATGGAAAATTGTGTTCAGAGTATAAAGCATATTCATCTGCACGCCACATTCAGATGTGAAAAGTACAAAAAGCAACCGAACAAGATCAAAAGTAAGTTTTTGGTAAAATAAACAGTGTAACAAAAATAGTTAGTGCTTTATTTAGCAGTGCATGTGCGCTCTTATACACTCTCAGAAATAAATGTCCAAAAACTCCCACTGGAGCGGTACCTTTTCAAAAACTACACTTTTGTACCTTTTAGGGTCAAATTTGTACACTTTAAGTACTAATGTGTTCCTTTAAGGTGCTAAAAAGGCACCCTTTAGGTCCAAACATGTTCCTTTTGAAAAGATATCGCTGAAAAGGTGGCAGCTTTTGTACCTTTATTTCTGAGTGTGTACATACAGTGTAAGAAAGCAGGCCTACTGGGTAATAAATGCACTGGCTGGAGTTCAGGGGTAGCTTTGGGGTTAGTACATTACTCAATTATTATAATTACAAAGTACACAATATACATGTGCGGAACAGGGCTGTAAAATAAAGTACTACCCATAAATATTAAATTAAAAACAGTCCAGTTGCAGATGCTAAATGCAAATAATATAATAAGATGACAATCACATAGTTGACTCAAAGTAGAAAACATTATATTATTTTTTTTATATATTAATAAGTAAAGGATTGTTGTCTTAATGTTTTTGTGTTTATTGTGTTAATATATTAATATAATATATTTTATTTGTATAATATATTTTAGAGTTTGTTTTATTGTTTATCTTTTTTTTGTTTTGTTTTACTTGCATACAGTAATTCATTTTTGTCCTGTGCTGCACATTGGGTGCAAACAATGTGTCCTGAAGCAAATCTAGCTGAGAACTCCTGATTTAATAACACTTAATAGTTTTTTTAAATGGCTTACTAAAAGATAAAAAAAACTTGGCTGACTGACGTCTTCATCTGTCCAAGTTTTATCTTGGATGAAAAGCACTGGGCGGTGTGCGCAACTTAACAGTTTCAGTCACAAATAAATAATGTTTCAAACATGAACCTGGAACATTTAGATGGAATAAGTCGAGGAATAGAGTTGTGCTGCACACAATAATTGTATTTCTTGTAATGCAAAGCTGAATTTTCAGCATCATAAATCCAGACATGATCGTTTATAAATCATTCTAATATTCATATCAAGGTTGAAAACAGTGCTGCTTTTTTGTGTGAAAACATGAAATAGAAATAGAAAAGAGCAGAATTTATAAAAAAAAAACGCCTTTATTGCCACTTTGATCAACTTAATGCATCCTTGCTAAATAAAAACAACTCAAGGACCTGGAACTCTGAATGAATTTGTATGTAGCTACATAAATCAGCAGCTTTTAATGCGTTTGAAGGGTCTGCCCTGTGTTTACTGTATAAATCAGCATGGAGCACAGTCCCCTGGAGAGAGGAGATAAATAGAGACATTGAGGTTCTGTCTGTTTCCAGCATTTAGCCCTTTACGAGATTTAGGAGGCTATCTTTTTGTGCCGAGAGCCATATACCTCTATTCCAGCTTTAACAGCGGGAATCGCCAAAACCATTTGGGTTCGTCTGTTTTTCTCATACCTTCAGTAAAATGATAAAGCATTAACGTCACTTGTGAATGGTGTATGCCTGTAAATGTGTTGTTTTCGTTACATAATGTTCCCTACATATCATACATAGGTTGTGTAGTTAAATTTTTTACACTTCACAGTTCTGCGACACTGACCCTGGAGTCATTGACAATCAAGCAGAACAAATCTGCATTTGTTGCATTAAATGGGATGCAGCGATTATGGTTTTGAAAATGGGTTTACTCTTGCCATTCATTCTCCCAGTGCCGGCCCGAAGGGTTGTGGGGCCCTAGGCGAGATTAAAAAATTGGGCCCACTGGTGTAAAAACAGTTAGAAG